>WIGM01000772.1:0-20903 GCA_014235935.1 Colletotrichum musicola
TTCTTCCACTTCGCCACCAAGTCGAGAGCGGCGTCACCGGACATGACGTTGACTGGCTCGGGTAGGCAGCCTTACCTGTCGCCCCATTAGGATGACCCCTGGGCAGAGGTCCTCCTCGCAAAAGCCTGTTTCTCACCCGCTATTTTCTTGATCTGCATTCTGTCCCAGACGCTCTACAGTTGATCGTCCAGTCTTGCCTTGATTAGCATATGATCCCCAGCTCTGAACTCCTGGCATCATCGTCGGTTTCACACCCATCTGCTACCAAAGGCCTCGTTTTTCGATGCCACTATACGGCAGGCCAGGGTGGTGGCAAAGAATACAAGACTCCGAGGCGGTCAGACATTTTGAGCGCGATGGCAGCGGCCCCTTTCCACTCGTCGAGCTCCAGACACTGTCGGAAGATCGCCTCGAACACGCAGCATCACCGAGCTCCTCTCCCCTGTCCTTCAAAAAGATTCGAGTTGAAAGGTTCTCGCTAGACTGTGATCTCCTCTTCGCCATCGAGCTCGAACACTTACGAGATTCCTTTCCGGCTCGCGAATTCGGCGTCGTATCCTGCATTCACCTCCTCTCAGCCATCAAAGCCCGACGGCTGCTGGAGTCTATCAAACCAGACATATCTCGACAGGATGAGTTCTTCGACAAGAGGCTCCTAGTCTACTTGCAATGTCTTGTCCAAGCCAAAAAGGCTCGAGCCGACCACTGCCCGCCACCCGTCATTTCCAAGCACGAGAGCGTTGCGGCAACGGAGCTGTTTAGTATTGCTAGCAGCCGAAACGCGGCAAACAACAGATACCCCGCTGTCTCGAAGTTGCTGCTGGCAATAGGGAAGATGAACGAGCCATGCAACGACCTTCTCCCCGACGACTTGGTTAGGGCAATACTACACCGGTGCCATTTCAAAACAAACCTGACAGAGGAGCTCGCGATCCTCCTGGAGTCCAAGGCGTGGTATGAGGCACTGAACATTGTCGTTGGCCTACATCGAGTTCTTGAGACGGAGAGTGTTACGGCGATCAATCTTTCGAAAGCCGTCATCCCCAATTACATTATGTGGGCTAATTGGAGACCGGACCGGGACCGGATCAAGCTATGAAACCAATCCGTTATCGCCAACTATCGATTAAAACTGTCACCTGTTTTCGCACTTGAAGGACCAGACACAAAGACTCGGCAAGGGCAAACGTTGCGCGCATTGAGCAGGGGAGGCTTTCTCAAGCTGTTTGGTTCGGGTCCTACTATGGGGCAAGTCAACTTGGAAAGACTTCTCCATGGTCTCGACAACTCGATCAAGATCGGACGCGAAAGCATCGAGCTGTTTCTGCATCTATGCGTCGAGCCTGGCGTAGGAGAGGTCCTTGAGCAGGAACTACGACAGCTCGAAGGGGCATTGGAGTTGAGGAACGACGTCAGCTCCAAGATTATCAAGAACTACCTCAGATCCCTCCAAGGCACCTGGTCAGACCGAATGGCTACTCGGTGACCGCCCTGCGGTAATTGAGCATTTGAAGAGGATACCACCTCCTTGGGAGGTGAAAAGTGCTTTCCGCTCCTTGGAGACGCTCCAGGGGCCCGCAAGAGAACGCCAGATTTACTCCTTGGCGACCACCCTGTGCGGGAGTTCTCCGAAGAACCACCAAACTGGATCAGTTCCGAGCGCCGCAAATGTCACCTTCCACGATGATCCCATCTGGCATGAGCCTATGGAGTCATCTTGCGACATGCTCCGCAAGGCACTAAGCAGGATTTGCGAGACCAACGCGCGCCTCGCCACGGAACGTCTCAAGCAGGCCCAAAAAGAGCACGACGTGATCGTGCAAGAGATTGCCGACAACATACACGAGACGGACCAGGCCTGCGTCAACATCACAAACTTCCTAGGAACTCGTGTTGCAAATAGATTCCCGATCCATCAGTGCTGGAAGCACTTGGCCCCGTACATGATGCGCCAGCGGCCGCCTGGCCTTCTGGAGAGATGTCATGCGGAGCTGCGGCGGGCCCAGTCGTGGGTGAAATGGATCGACAACATGCGCCGTGTCTTTGAGGAGTACCACTTGACGCCGCAGGCGGGCCTGGGTTTCTCTTCCGACAAGATCCAAGCGTTAAGTGCGATGGAAAGCATGTCGAGGAGCACGAGTACCAGCACCAATTCTACTGGGAGCAGCTCGGTCTGATTTACTGTTTAATCGGTGGCTTGGTGTTCCGTTCTTTCAGATTTGCATTGCTCGACTTGTGTTCTCTGTTGTATCTTCTTCGATATCCTTCAACCGGTGGTTCCGGCGTGTCTTCCGATTCCCGTATCCTTCTGTACTATGCCTTTTGTTTTTAGCTTTCTCCCAAGCGTTATGATCCCTCTCTTTCAGTTACCAGTTAGAACAGGAATACCCACACTTATTTCGTCTCGGACTCACTTTTGGATGGGGGAATATGTATAAGAGCAAGAAAAGCTGGAGAGCTAGAGAATCGTATGTACAAATTAGACCTGAAAGAATCACGATGCATCTGGAAAACAGGTAAAACTCAAGAGTTAGCTTCGCATGTATGGGTATCTCGCGCAGAACAAAACATTAAACAGCCCTCTCCAATACCCCGACATCAAGATCCTCATCCTCATCCTCCTCGTCGGGTTCGTCGCGCGCCAACCTCCGCAACCTCTCCTTGACAGCCGGATCTCTCTCAAGCTCCTGCCACAGCTCAAGACGCCACTCGCGGGCACACGCGCCGTCCTCTTCACCGCGAATCCACGGCCACCGCCAGAGACCTCCAAGAATCAAGCTCCGCTGGACAGCCCGGAAGGTCGTCTCTGCCAGGACCAGGGCGGCAGTTACGCCGATGAGCGTCAGCCACCACGCCGGGTCGCGGCCGAACGTCTTTGAAAAGCCGTCGCGCACCGCGTAGATGGTCGGTGCGGGCGTGTAGATGGACGAGAGGAAGCCCTGCCAGGCCCACCACCCGGAGAAGGTGATGAAGAAGGACCCCATGACGATGGCGGACTTGTGGTGTGTCTCCAGGATGCTGCGACGAATGTCAGTCAAAGTTCAAAGCCATCCACTCGGCATAACTCACAAACACTTGTAGTTGATCCAGACAACGCCAACACTGAAGGCCAAGTTGCCCACAGCATACAACCCCTGATCGCTCGACCTTGCGAACCAGACATATCCCGCCCAGACACCCCAGTACATCGCGACGCCCTGACACGCTCCGGAGAACATCCACGCCGTGTATTTAACCAAGTTGAGGCCCATGTTCTGCTGCCCGTACGCGTACAGCTCCGGCACGGCGAGGAGGGTGTCAGCAGACAGGTCCTGCTCCCAGACGCCCATGCATATCACGCACAGGCTGGTGAAGAGCGTGTTGAACACTGTCAAGCTGGCCATCTCGTACAGTGAAGTACCAGTGTACCCGTTCCAGCGCTGGTACATGGCCGTCGGGAGATAGAAGAACATCTCCTTCCAGAACGTGCAGAGGATGAACTTGGCCGTGCGGACGTAGTTCCATCGTCCATGAACCAGGAGCAGCCGCTGCAGGAACCGGAATTGCGCGATAGCATAGTCGGCCACGCGCGCCGCCTGCAGACCTTCCTTTCCAGAGATACCCACACCAACGTGGCTGGCCGAGATCATGGCCAGATCGTTCGCGCCGTCGCCTATGGCGAGAGTCAGCCCGCGTCCCATGCCCTTCTTCTTGCGCAGCTGCGACCGGACGGTGGTGACCATAAGCGCCTTCTGCGCCGGCGACGCGCGGCAGCAAACAACGGAGTCGACGAGCGGGACGACGGCATAGAACAGCGCCGTCAGGTCCGGCTCCGCCTCGACAGCAGCAAGAGTCCGGCCATCAATGACAACGACGCTGTGCACGCCGGCGTCGGAGTGCAGATCCTCCGACAGCGCAGCGAGCTGGCCGCGCAGATCGCCCTTGGCGGCGTCGAGGGTGTACAGGTCCGAGGCGGGCTGGCATATACGCGTGGAGTGCGCAATATTCACAGCCGTTTCGCGCTTATCGCCCGTCAGCATCCAGATCCTGATGTTGGCGCGGCGAAGCTTGTCTATGGTCTCCGGGACACCCTCCTGAAGCTTATCCTCGATGGCCGAGGCGCCTACGAGGCTGAGAGACTGTTCGAGGGTCTCGGCTGCTGCTTCGATCTTCTCCTGGCGGTGCGTGAGGCTAGTGGCCGCCTCGTCGAAGGACTTCTTCCAGGCGCGGTAGTCTTGTTCGGGGATGAACTTCTGGGCGAAGAGGAGGGTGCGGAGGCCTTCCGTCGCGAAGTCGTCGAGATGCTTGAAGCTCCTCGTGAAGATGGCGGAGTCGTCGGCGATCGCCGGGTCGTCGAGGAAGGTGAACCTTTCAGGGGTATGGTACGCGGCCAGTGTGGGCGAGGCCGGGGAGGACGCTTCAAACGACGCGGTTCGGATGTTGAAAGAGGGCCGCAGGAGATCGCCAGACTTTCGCAGCTTGCTTGCCTCGAAGGACTTGCTCCGGTCCGCGTAAGACCTCGAGCTTCGGCCGGGTGCGCCGCTTCGCTGCAATCCGAGGCTCCGGCGCAACGTCAGACTCGCTCGACCGCTGATGCTAGTCCTCGGCTCCTGCTGCTCGCACTTCCGCAGCAGCTCGTGCTCGAGATCGGCGCTCTTCCTGACGTCCTGGGCCTTCTGCATCGCCAAGTTGGCCATCTTGAGCCTCGGGAGGATGACCGAGTCCGCGCCCTTGCAGATGATGCAGATCCTGCCGTCCGGGTATCGCACGACGATAGACATCCTCTTGCGCTCGCTGCTGAACTCGATGACGTCCAATATCTCAAAGACGATATGCTTTCCGGGCTCCGAGTCGAGTCGAAGCGTGACGGTTTGAGATGATCGAGCGATGACGGTGTAGCCGAGTTCCTGGGCGGCACGAACGATGGCAAGCTCATCTGGAGAAGACGACTGGTACTCCATCTCGCCGTCCCTGATCTCCGGGAGGCATGTGTGGCACAGTGCCATGGCGAGAATGTACTCTTTCGCTCGCCGGGCGAATAGAGAGTGAGGCCTGAGGGCGATGAACTCCAAGAGGTCTTTGGTGGTCACGTCAGGCTGGACGTGGTCGGGGCGACCCGTGGATCGCCACTGCGATGAGGATCTCCGCGTAGACGGCGCTCTCGACTGAGCCATGGAGGGTCTTCCGAAGGCCGGGGGCGACTGGAGGTACTCATCGAGGACGACGTCGGATCTCACGCGTTGCATCGACACCCGGGGACTCTTCTTTGCCTCGGAGAGGGAATCGACAGAGCTGTTCTCGCACTCGAGGTCGACATCGGGCTGGTGGAGCCACGCCGTTCCCGCGATGCTCAACTTGCGGAACTTCATGACGTTCTCGGTCAGAGTGCCGGTCTTGTCGGTGAAGATGTAGCCAACTTGACCCAGGTTCTCGAGGATGGTGTTTGTGTTGCATCGGGCTGGCGTATCCGATTCCTCGTGGTACATCTCGACGTCCGAGTTGAGCATGAGCAATTGTCCAACCTTGACGATCTCGAGACTGACATAAAGGGCCAGAGGAATGACGTTGTTGAACTGGATGATATATCCAATAACGATCTCGTGGAGCTTCACCTGAGCGCCCTCGAGGTACCAAGTTCTCCGCTCCTGCGACCTCTGCCATAGGATGTACCCCACGGAGCACCCGACAGACAGAACGACGACGTAGATGGCGAGGGTGATGACGATCTTGTTGGCGACCGTCTCGAGGGCGGGTTTCTTCGCCTTGGGATGCTGGTTCGCGTTCATGCGAATCTTGCACTCCTCGCCAGTATTGACGGCGATGCCGATGGCGCAGGCTGTGTTCCGCAGGACACTGCCGCGGTAGACGACCTCGGCGGACGTCAGAGGAAGCGACCGGCCGCCGACGGTGACCTTGCCGTCGAACTTATACAGGTCCGGGTTAGGGTCCTCAACGACGAACTCGGCATCGCAGGCGGCTATGCCATCAGCGGTGTCGCAGCCCGTAATGGCGGCCGAGACCTGCTTGCTCTTAAGGTTCGTCTCGCCGTCGAGGGCCATAGTCTCGATATAGGCCATTCCGTTCTCTCCATCGGCGTGCAGGAGGACAATATCAGCCGGAACAGGCTCATCGCGGGCGAGCTTAATGACATCTCCAACCTGGATGTCGCTCCATTTCGTCGCAATCCACGGGGGATCCGGGTCGTGGTGTATTTTTGTTTCTCCATCCTTGCCAATAAGACGTTGTAGCTTCGATAACCATGTACTCGTATCATCGCTCCCGCCATGCTCGCAATGCTTCAGGACCTTGGCGGTGCACGCGTTCTCAATCTTGTCAAGTCGATGCCGCTTAAAGTCGTCATATCCCTCCTTCGCGACGGTGACCAAGACGAAGAATAGCAACGGCAGGATCGTGGTGAAGTTACCGGTGGTCGAGAGGCCGGGGACGGTCTGCGGCACGCCGACGCACAGGAAGTAGAAGTTGCCGATGCGGGAGAACTGGAAGAAGAGCTGCTTCGGTATGAAGTCGTAGACGGTGTACCGGGACGTCCGGATAGCGTTGGAGACATACGGATGTCCGCCTCTTCTCTCGTCCGTCAGAGGAGCATCTTGGCCGAGTCGGAGCGGGACATGGCGTCCGTTCTTGGAGGGCGGTAGGGTCTTCCAACCGAGGATGACTTCGAAGAAGATGCTCTTGCACCACGTCAGGGCATCGCGGCGTGGGCGGAGTTGTTGCGACTCTGTTTTGTTGGGCGCTTTGATTTCGTCGTCGGTAATGCGCGTCGCTTCGCTTGGTGGCGGCGCGCCGAGGGTCACCTTTTCGTTCATCGTGGCGGTATCGTGTCAATTGATTCCGAGCTTCGTAAACGAGTGACGTGAGCTGTGCTCTATTTCGTGGAATCGGTCATGTCCAAGGTAAGGTGATAAACGAGCGGTCGGTCGCAAATAAATAGCAAGGGTGCGTGGGGTTTCCCGATCGCGCGGTCGCGATGTAAACGATCGATTGAGGGCGATGCTCTAAGAAAGCCGTAGGCGCAAGAGATTGAAGTCGACAAAGCAACAAAGAAGCGCCATCCCGCCGTGCCTCATAGGCAACTCGATTGACAAGAGCAGGAGGAAAAAGAAAGACGGGAGGAGGAGTGGGCATCGAATTCGTCAGTATCTCACATCGCCCCCCGGAGTGGGCTTCGCCAAGTCGCAGTCGCGAAATTAGAGGCTGCAGGATGCTAAAGATATCAATCAGCGACTCATCCCGCGCTGCTCGCCAGCGGCGAGACTGCTCTGTTGGTCCTGTTTATCCGGTGCTGATCTCCCCACGCGGTGGACACGACCGGGGGTGAGTTTACGATTCCCGGGCCATTCCCACATCTGCTGTCTCTCAGTTGATCGCAAATCCGACAGCCAGCGGGGGGACGGAAGAGACGGATGAAGGGAGGCCGAGTGAAGGTTTCCAAGGTTTCCGAACAGACTCGACGCTATCGCCTGCCAAACGTCCGGCTTGCCGTCGCCCACGTGAAGTCTGCATGGTGTGGCGAGATGAGCAGTAAAATCAGGAAACTCGGGACTAAGAGCAATGCAAAGCTTAACGTTTCTGCTGCCCACTTGAAGAAACACCGCAGAGCTACAGCGTCGCCGCAGGGATTGGCGTTTCTCGGAGCTGCTTTTCGGCCACACTGCCAAAAGCGTCGATAGCCGCGAACGATGTCGGGCTTGCCCTGGGGATCTACCGTCCCGGCGTCTGGCTTTGCGCCTATTCCGCAGCGGCAGGTCGAGGAACCGATGACAGATGAAGAGAGATGCCAGTCGGCTCCGGCCCGGGCTTTTTCGCTACACTGCGATGTTAAGCGAGGCCGCAGCACGGATGCCATCTGGTGTTTCTGCCGTCGCATCCTCGCCAAGAGCTGCTCACCGACAATCGAACCTTTGACGGTTGTATTATGAGGGCAGAACGTTCGGTTGAGACTCTCAAGCAGTCTGAGAGGGTGCTGGAATGGTGTTACAGGCAAGACCCTGTGACGCGACGTCGCAAGACGGTGGAGCTAACGCAAAATCCACGACCGGTAGGGCGAGGAACAGCGGCCTCGGGATTCAAGGCCTTCGGCATGTGCCATCACGTCTTCGTCCGAGTTTGTCTCTTGGGATTTGGTCATGCCGACGGGCAGGCTGATGTCTGGTCTGGTCCATCGTCCATTGTCTCTCCGGACGGATGAAGTTGGGTCGGAACTGGCAAGTTGGGGGAGAAAAGGAACAATTTCCAAGGAGGGAGGGAATCACGGATACGACGCCTTACACGACTCAGTGTGAAAGTGTCGAGACTGTGTTTCTCCCAGCTGAATTGACAGACTCAGCCACGATGTCATGGACGTCACACTGTACCAACGTCGGCCCCTTCCGCCCTAGACCGCCGGCATGATCCATCTATCGCCAGACCACACCACAACAGGCCTTCAGTCAGTCGCTGTCGCAGAACACGGGGCATTTCTTAGATGGGGCACAACGTTCGGAGGATTTTTTGTTTGATTTACACATCGATCAACGAGCGTCTGAGGATTTTCCGGTTTCCCGCCCCGAAGTCCCCTCAACTTTCAAGTGTACCCCCCCAAAGGTTGCTAGGAGAGATCGGCCATTCACAAACAGGAGATGATGGTGATACTTGAAGTTGAATATGACATGAGTATTGATATCTCTTTGACGCTGTAGAGACCATGTTGGGAGGGAACAGGAAAAAAGCAGTCTGCCACCAACCCCAAAAATGCCGAGTGAAGAAACCAAAACAAAAATAGACAATATCCCCCTTTATTTACTTGCGCCTAGCGCCCGCTGCCGTGAGCTTCTGGTTAATGAAGTCCGCCTGCTCGGCCGCCCGGTTGCCGTACGACAGGTGCGCCGGCAGGATCGTCAGCGATCCACGGCAGACGGCGTCGCCCTGGGCGCAGATGATGTTGGTCTTGGAGTTGTCGAAGTTGGCAATCTCCCCGCCCTCCTGCTGGAACTGCGTGTCGCCGAACATGAAGGCCGCGACGATCTGGTCCTGCTGCGCCTGCGGCAGCGACTCGACGGCGCGGTGCGTCACGGCCGCGCCCTGGCTGTACCCGCCCACGACGAGCATCGAGTTGGGGCACTCGGTGTTGGCCTTGGCGATGAGCCGCTTCATCTCATCGATGCCCTTGGGGTCGGCGCCCCCGGGCAGGGTGTTGGTCGCGAGGCCGGCCGCGTAGTCGACGCCCTGGACCGCGACGCTGGAGAACTGGGCCTTGACGCCGTTGGCCGTCTGCGGGCCGCAGATGGTGCCCATGTTGCCCCTCTCGGTCGACCCGCGCGCGAAGATCATGATGACGTCCTTGCAGCCGCCCTCGACGAACTCGTTGGCCGTCGAGCCGACGTTGCCGCCGCCGCCGGCGCCTCCGCGGCCGCCGCGTCCGCGCTGGCGGGCTTCTATGTCTCGCACCTCGAGGTCCGTGTTGGACTCCTGGAGAGCTGGGAATGCCGACGCCGCGGTGGCGAGGGCGAGGACGTGACTGAACTTCATGGTGATGAAAAGAAGGTTTGGTTCAGAAGAGAAGTGAAGAAGTGGCTCACAGAGCAGAGTTTGGGTTAGCAGAGTCGCGGAGAGTGAATGACTGCCTCCTGGGCTTGGACGATAGGCGAACAGACTGCTTGGCGTGGTTGACTTTGGGATATGCAAGACACGATGAGATGAAGACAAGAGTTGAAGGGTCTCGTATCCGTCTTTATACAAAGTTTAGCTGCATGCTGCACGTCAACCCACGCCGTTGGACACCTCGTGGCGAGATTTGACTGCAGCGTTAGTGCAAACGCGCGAGAGATGGCCTCGGCGTCCGTTTCCACCATCCAACTTGTCGTCCCAAGCTCCTCCACTCCCCCATCCCGAATCTGGCCAGTCGCATCTCGCGAAGGCGCCAACCGCGGCCGAGAGACGGCTCCGCAGAAAAGAGGTATCCCTTGGCGTTGTCGGACGTATCTGGGGAGCTCGACGTAGAAAAATCTCCTGAGGCGCAGGTCGAAGGGGGGGATGTTCCGAATCGCAAGTCTGTCCGTTTTGGGAAACGACAGCTCCTCCATCAAGGCGAAGCACGGTCACAGGTTTCTGGGATGCGGCAGCCAAGCCGTCGGGTTAAGGTCGCCCATACCCCTGCCTCCCCATCCCGTGTTGTTGTCCAGGCCCTCTCCCCTGGCGTCTCCCGGCATGTAGCCTGGTCGACGTCGTTTATCGGAGATCGAGTGCGGGAAGGAGCAGGATCACATCGAGCCGAGGCATCGCAACTGAGCTTCTTTTTCGGTAGGCTAAATCCGATAAGGTGGCCCCGTCGCTGTTATGTCGATTACCGGACTTCGGTGGTCCGTATTCGTTTCGATGAGTGTTTACTGAACTCCCCAAGATCGACGAAAGTGAGGAAGCTGAGGCACATCAGAGACTTTGCCAGAAAGCCAATCTTTCGGGCCTCGTGCAGATGCGAACCTCGTGTTGAGCCGCAAGGCCCGTTCATCCGCCCTGAAAGAAGAAATATGTGAAGTGACAGGTAACATCGCCCACTCACTGCCCTCCATCGGAGACCACCTTGGCCACTGTCAAGCCCACACCACACACGCCAATAGACCAGATGGAAACAGATGCCAGACAGAAAAGGTGCAACCAGCCCGCCAACCTACCCGTCAGTGACGTCCCTGAGGACATGACTCTGCCGCTTGGCATAGCTCAGCTTGCAAGAGAGCCATCAACAACGAGGTTCCCTGACGGCACGACGGCGCTTGTCGATAAAAGTACAGCTTGCGAATTCTGACGGCGTCCGTTGTGGGCCGTCAAGTTGGGTTGAACACGACACGTTCTGGAAGTTCCAACCTGAAACTTGGGATGACCAGATCGAAACGGGAAAACACCCCAGGAGAATGCTCCCGGTCAGGGATGGGCCCGCGAGAGATGGCCACCATCACTCGGCCAGCGGGACCATTGTCGACCTCTCAGCCCGGGCCTGACAGCTGGTGTGGTGGGCGAAGAGCGGACCTCGGGAACTCCTCGAAGGCGACGAGAGACAACCACAGCTCACTCAAAACGAAAGAGGAAAGGCTCTTGTCGTCTGACACTTGTCAGAGGACCGAGCGCAGAGTCAGGAAGTCGTGACTCGGGACGCCGGAAGCGTAGAGCTGAGCTCCGGTGGGATGAAAAGCAAACGGCTGGCAGGCCGGCGCGTATTGAAGGCATGTCGACCGAACGGTGGGAAAGGGAAAAGAAAAGAAATATTCAGGCGAGGACGTTGAAGCGGAGACGCAACTGTCGAACACGCAAGGTAACGGTCTAGATCTTGGGTCTAAGCGACCGAAAAAGAAAGATTTGCGAAGGGATTCGGGGCGACGGCCCCTGTGGTGATCCGACGGCTTGGTCCAGCGTTTTTTGTCATCAGTAAGTGACTGGAGCAGAAATTCTACTCGGGCCGCGGCGCTATCTCGCTGTTTGATGCAAAAATGAGTCGAGAACGGTGAAGCAATTCGGTAGGCCGAGGTTGGAGGAAGAATGAAGTCTGGAGAATCGCTTGTAGTGGTGGAAGCCCCTGTCAAGATGAGACAGTCCAAGGACTAGAGTAAGGGGCCGTGCGCCGGGACGGAAGAACAAGAACAGAGTTGGAGAGATGGACCCACCCGGATCCGGACACCGGTTGATAAGTGGGCCCATTGACCGGCCCTGTGCTTATTGAAGCAGTGAAGCGGCTCTGGCTAGCAGCACTAGTATCACGTGAGTGTGGGACCTCGGCGGAACATTTACCCAGAAGTCCGTGCCCGCCCCGAGACCTACCATCAAGTGAGTCCGTGCGGGCAAGATCGGGAGTGACGTCGTCCCTCCTCCTGCAAGGCCTGGGACCCTGGATTCGGCAAAACTCAGGCTCCTGTCAGCACCTGCAAACACTGTAAAGCACCAGCCCAAATTGTGGGGCCTCGTTCGCTGACGACCCTGCCGCCCGCAGCCTTCTCTCCGCGGTCACACGGCCAACTCGTTCCATTGCTGATCCCATCCTCATGATACTGATAGCTCGACAGCACCATTTGCCGATAACACCCGCCTTGATACCTACCAAGCCGCCTGCACCACCGATACTCCGATACTCTTTTCCTTCCTCGGTCCCTGCACGAAGCTCGGCGTCTTTCCTCAAGTCCTTCCGCAGCGACTGCATGTTCTCGTCAGCGCCTCCGCCTTGCTAAGCTCGAGCCTCGTCGTCGCCCCCCACAACCTACCGCCGACTTCAGCTCTTTGTCCGAGCTGGAGCTCTCCGTCGACAACCTCTTCGAGATCGCTCTCAATATCTGTGGTGGATGTCTTCTACGGGACCCTCAGATCACCCCTCTAGCCTTCCTGGCGACTCCAAAAATGTCGAGACGAGCGCCCAGCCCGCGGGGTCCAAGGCTGAAACAGACCTGCTCAGCCTTGAGAACAACAACGACGATGGCAAACCTCCTCTCTCTGCCAAGGCTGCCGGCAAACAGCAAGCTACCGACGACCTGATCGACTTTGGCGACGACACTCCTGCTTCAGAAATGACCACCACGGCTACTGCGGACAAAGAAAGCAAGCCTATGGGCTGGCCGGCCCAGACCATTTCTGCGCCCGCTCCGGAGAGCACTACCGAGGCCTTGACATCCTCCGTTGCAACCCTGAAGCCCACGAGCCCCTTGCCGCCCCAGACTGCCACCCAGTACCTGACGATAGAGTCGACGTCGGCGCACTATGTCGACCCAACCCCTCCTACCCCGCGGACGTCCCAACCTCCGTCACGAACCCCCTCCAACGCGGGCCCCCGACGAGCGTCATCCGATGGGTCTCCTACAAGGTCTGATGCCGGCTACGACGAACGCAGATACGCAAGTGAAGACGAGCAGGAAAACGGATCGCGCTCCGAGATCCAGAGCATCATGGAACAGTTCACCGGCGATGGCGGGGGTCCTGGCGCCGACGAGGTCATGAGCCCCAGGCTCGAAATTGCGTCGCCCATGCTGGGCAGCCCGGGTCTCCCGCACCCGCCCAGAAAGTCCAGCTTGGAACCTCTCGCCCCGTCGCTGTCTCACCAGGTGCAGGAGTTGCAAGGCCTCCGGATACACACGGCGTCTCCCGCAAGCATACGTTCTAGGGAAAGGCCTGCTGACGACCAAGGACCACCTGTTCCCCCCAAAGACGGACCCCCTGCCACGCCGTCGAAATCGCACGACGACCGACAGATGAGCGTCGACTCCCAAATGTCTCCCAGCCTTCACCGCCCCCCGCCCCCCGAGCCCGAGCCTGAGCCTGCGCTGCCGTTCGACTTCCACCGATTTCTGGAGCAGCTGCGAAACAAGAAAGCGGACCCGGTTGCGAGATATCTCAAATCCTTCCTTTCCGAATTCGGAAAGCGGCAGTGGATGGTACACGAGCAGGTCAAAATCATTAGCGACTTCCTGGCATTCATCGCCAACAAGATGGCCCAGTGTGAAGTGTGGAGGGAGGTTTCCGATGCCGAATTCGACAACGCCCGCGAGGGTATGGAGAAGCTGGTCATGAACAGGCTCTACACGCAGACATTCTCACCAGCCATTCCACCACCGCAGCCCATCCCAGGAGCGAAGCCCAAACGGAGGGGCGGCGAGCGACCGATGGGACCTGGAAGGAGGGGACAACACCAGGAAGATGTCGAGCGTGATGACGTTTTGACGCAAAAAATCAACATTTACGCCTGGCTGAGGGAAGAGCATCTGGACATTGCTCCTGCTGGAGAGAGTGGCCGACGGTTCCTGGAGCTTGCGCAGAAAGGTTGGCGTCTCCAACGACATGGATTTGATCGAGGACTTACCGATTTACAGAACTACTCAAGATCAAGTCATACCGTGCCCCCCGCGATAAGATCATTTGCGTATTGAATTGCTGCAAAGTCATCTTTGGTAAGCTCGATCCGTCCTAGACGCAAGCTTGGAACCACACTGACGCTCTCAAAAGGCCTGCTGAAGCACTCGAAATCAGATTCGTCTGCCGATTCCTTCATGCCTCTCCTTATCTACGTCGTTCTCCAGGCCAACCCAGAACATTTAGTATCAAACGTACAATACATTCTGCGCTTCAGGAACCAGGAGAAGCTCGGTGGTGAGGCTGGATACTACCTCTCGTCCCTGGTATGCTGCCCTCCAGCCTTTCTAACGGGGAACCCAGCTAACGACTTGCAGATGGGTGCCATTCAGTTCATCGAGAACATGGATCGCACAACGTTGACCATCACCGACGAAGAGTTCGAGAAGAACGTGGAAGCAGCCGTCTCTGCCATCGCCGAGAAGCATCGACTTGACTCGCCGCACCCGGTACAGGAGCCCACGTTCAACGAGAAAACTGGTCATTCCTACCCGTCAGGCGAATCCTCCACAAGACTGTCCTTCGATATCGGTGGCGGTGACTCCTCATCAATGCCCCGCCGCTCGACATCATCCAATGAAGGCGCAGACTCCGATCAAGCCCCGATTAGCGGCTTGCTCCGCTCAATACAAAGGCCCCTCAGCACGATCGGCCGTATGTTCTCGGATGAGCCACCGCCGCCGGCGCCTGGCCCTAGCAACGCCAACAGGCCGGTACCTCCCGAGAGATTATCACCGAGACCGAGTATGGAGGTGCCTCCGGAGGGCCAGAGACACAACGTTCACCACCAGCTTTCGGCAGAAGAGGCCGCCGCCAGGCAGGCAAGCGCCGAAGCTGCCGAGGCACAGCGCCTGCATCGTGCGGAGCATAACAACGTCGTAGAGACGCTTGCAAGCATGTTTCCCGACCTCGACAGGGACATTATTTCAGACGTGGTATATCAGAAGCAGGGCAGGGTTGGACTGGCTGTAGACGCCTGCCTGGCCCTAACGAGCTAGGTTATTGCATATTCAAAATCGAATCCGTCATCGAATGACGTGGATCCCAAGGACTCGTCCTCTTTATAATATGTGCTTTTGCCCGGACGGGCTTGGGCCAATCAACCGACTTTTTGTGATCTACTACAAGGCGGTAGATGCTACTTACATGCGATGGATTGGTGTCAATTGCACCACAGCTATGTTCAAGCCCAGAAATGGCCATGCTCGGCAGTTTTCCCCGATGAAACCTGTCACTCCACGGTACTCCGGGGAGTCTCCCATGTATTTTGAAGAAATGCAGCCACTGCCCATGTCAACGCTCGCTGGTGTACGAACACCACCAAGTCACCACTAAGCAAACCTATC
This sequence comes from Colletotrichum musicola, assembly GCA_014235935.1. Taxonomy (NCBI): domain Eukaryota; kingdom Fungi; phylum Ascomycota; class Sordariomycetes; order Glomerellales; family Glomerellaceae; genus Colletotrichum; species Colletotrichum musicola. Next base: position 15,207 of record WIGM01000772.1, read on the forward strand.
TTGCATGCTCCTCCGCAGAACCAAACAGTTCATGGAGCCCCTCACCAACCCGGCCGACGAGGCAATCATGCGCCGCCTCCTCGAGACTGTCACGAAGCTTCGCGGGCTTCGCCAACAACCCGGCCAGGGCTTTGACGAGTTTATCAGTGCGTACGACGCGCTCGAGGCGGAGCTCCCCGTGCGCCTGCTGGAGCTGTACCGGGTCTGCGACGTGCTCGTCCGGCTTGCGCCCCAGGTGCAGTGGCAGATTGTCGCGCTGGAGATTCCTGCAACGAGGCAGGATTTGGATGTCGCGGCGAGGCGGGCGCAGGAGCTTGTTGGGGAGATGGAGTTCATGAAGGGGTTGGTTGAGTGACGGGGTTTTTGGGCGGGAATCATGTTCTACCCTTGGCTTCCCATTGCCATGTCGGCCAGCCTGTATCATTTTTGGACACTAGAACTTGCTCGGCGTTTCATTCAGTAGTCAAGCCACCTTATCGAGGTGTTTTCGGGTATTTCTTTCTTCACAGGAACCAAAAACATTTTATGTTGCAGGCCGGAATATTTACTATCTAGCTCTTTGCCGCCATTGGGACGCGGCAATGAACACTATTTACAACCAATTTTTACGCTAGAATACCGACACGAATCAAAATCTAGTACGCCTCCTGGCATCTGGCGGGGTATCCAATGCTGAAGTCGGTGATGTCGCCGTTGCTGTCGCAGAAGGTGACGGTGTTGGTCTTGGTGTCCTCGGCGAACCTGAAGGTGCCCTTTCCCGCCAGCGTGATCTACAACAGTATAATTAGTATCGGGTGATGAACCACATTCAAGAACTTGCGTTTATAATTGCCACATGAACGAAAGGGCCGGACTCACAGCGTAGAGCGGGATGCCACTGAGCTTGTAGCAGTAGCGGGTGTTCTCGCCGGCGGCGTTGGGGGTGGACAGGGTCCGGCGAGCCGAGGCGACGGCGGCCTTCATGTCGTCGGTGGTGATGGTGCCCTCGCCACTGCGCAGCTCGCAGGTCAGGGTCTTGGGGAATCCGACGAAGTTCTGTGCGGAGGCAAGAGCGCCGAAGGCGAAGAGGAGGACGGACTTGGCGTGCATGTTGAGCTTTTAGGGGGTTTGTTTGGCAACGAGTGGTTGACGGAGAAGATAGTGACTGAGTGTGAGATACTGAGTGTGAGATTAGTGGCTTGAGAAGACGTGTTGGGGAGACAGAAGGCGATCTCTATATACTCGTGAAGAGACGCTGGCGGTTGTCGATCTCCATCATAAGAGCATAGATCTAATTGCAGGAACAACAGTGACATATCCCTGTAGCTAGTTCAACTCGGCGAAATTCTTGCTCAGCCCCAGGTTGTCAACGGACACTGACTCCATAGCAAAGATAACCTTACCCCGTCCTTGGGGTCGTTTGCCGGGAAAGGGATCTTTCAATCTGTCCAAACAGAGAGCAATGCCACGCCGGACGAAATGTAAGTCCCGTAACAATAAGAAAGAAGGTTAACTATGTGGAAACCAATCCCCTTTTGGGATATGAAAATAAGGTGAGCCCGCCGGGAGCCGACGTCGCTTAGGGTGCCAAGCTCCTATTTCTCCAGCCGATCGGACATTGAGGCCGACAACTCCTGACTTTGACCTACTGAATGAGGAAACTCTCGGCCGCGAGTGGCAGTTCTGCTTTTTATTGTGGTAGTATTCTCACGTCTCGTGGCGCTACACACGGCGGTCCCGCGACCCTGTGGTGTCTACAACTCTAATTCATCGCTCTCGCCGGGTGGCATCGCTGAAGCTGAGTAAGTTGCTTTGTCAACTAGTGATAGCCTACCGGGCGTTGTTTACTTTGGCTTTGTAATTTCGCAATAGCTCCCAGTATACTGACTGACTGGGGAGCGTCTATTGACTGGGGGGCTTCATGGATGCACGAGGGGACCAATATTGTCCGGCGATCTGCACCCAGGCGAGAACCTAAACTATGCCGGAATCCTCCAAGTACAAAGACCCAAGCTGAATTCTTGGGTAACTTGCTTCGCAGTGCGAAAGACCTTCCTATCAAACTCGAACATGACGCCAGGCGGCATAGGTGTCGGGCAGGCAGGCGAAAGGTCCACAGCACTCACTCGTATCACAAGTCCTCGCGGTCTATAGTCTTCCGTGGCCCGCCAACCACGCGAACAACAGAATTGTCAGCAATAGGGCAGTATCACTAGCAGAAACTGTCAAATTTCTCCTATGATATTACCCCATCCCTCCATCGGCCCGTACTTCTCTTCATACTCCCTGTTTATCATATCATCCAAGTCGACGCTGTTAATCATCGTCCCGTCCACGTCATCCGGGTCGGCAAAATACACGTTCTCGGGTGCAAGCCACGGCACCAGATCTTCAGCCATTTGGTATCCCGTCCGCACGTCGCCATTTAGACAGACAAACTGGACCTCGACGAGCCTCCTAAACCGGCTGAGCAGCTCCCACTCGAAGCGACCAAACCACTCGTCAAAAAGTGGCCGCTCGAGTCGCAGTCGGAGTATCTGATGTGCGATGGGTCGGACGACCATCATATCCATCTCCCCGATGGAGAGGATGTCGACCTCGAAGTTGAACCAGACATAGCGCTCCCGCTCCGGGTCGGGCGTGCCTTCGTCCCGGGGTCTCACGGCGATCTCGTAAAAGGACTTCTCGTACAACAGTCGAGCATCGTGGTGCGTGGTAAGGTGTTCGCGGGCCTCGCGACAGGTTTGCAGCTGGGCTGGGACGGGGGTAGAGAAGCGAATGTGACGCATCGGCAGGGCCACGCGCAACTCGACCACGCGGGGCTCGACTGTCAACTCCCAGATGCGGGCGCGAAGCTCAAAGAGGAGGCGTGGGAAGGGATGGAAGGTTGACGTGGTAGTCATGGTCTTGGGTTGTACCAGATGCTTGCAGGTAGAAAATATCAGGAGTTAGTGACTGCGATGGAATGGCGATATCCATGGGGTTTGGTGTTAAATATCGCCTTGCTGCGCCACACGGCGCAAGAATTGACTCACAGGTAAACGCCCAGAAACGATGAACTTTGCCCCGTCCAATAACGGAGCTATTCCGCGCTCGCCTCCTATGGGTAGTATTAGACGTATTCCCATCTAGAGACGCTGTTGGTAAGAAACCCTCAAACGGTCAGAATCTAGGCGTGTATGTCAATGGGGATTGTCTAAGTCGCTACTTAGAGGTAATCGCCAATGGGCACGATCAACTCGTGCCTCTTGTTTTCGTCCACTCGCTCGTTGATGTCCGCCTAAAGCTTCTTGACCAGATCCTCGTCTTCATCGAATTCTTGCATCTTGACGAGAGCCGCAGGATCGTTCTCCATTGCGAAGCTCCTGATATAGGCCATCGGGAGTTTCTTCACCGACGGCTGCGTCCTCTCCAGCGCCTGCTTCAATACATCACGAGTCAAGATTCTCCTGATCTCGCCACCTGCTATCTTGCCATAGGTGTTGCAGATCATCGCTGCCTGGATGCAGGCAGTGCGTATGTCTGAGCCGGAATATCCGTGGGTCATGAGTGCTAACAGCTTGTAGCTGATGTCAGAATGCAGAAGCTCGTCTCTGAGAACGATCTCAAAGATCTTCGCCCTCATTTCTCGGGATGGGAGTCCGAGATACAAGTGACTAGGAACGCGTCGAAGAACTGCCGGGTCCAGGTCACCGGGAAGGTTGGTCGAGAGCAGAACAAAAGGCGTCTTTGGCGACTTCAGAAGACCGTCCATCTCGGCCAGCATCATGTTGACGTTTTGCCGTCTCCAAGCCATATTATACGCAGAGTTCCTGGCAGCGAAGAGGGAATCGGCTTCGTCAATGAAAATGATGCTCGGGGCCAGCAACTTCCCGAGATTGAAAAGACCCCGGATCGCCTTGGGCATCTCGTCGGCCCACTTGTTCTCGATGTCGGCGGCGGTGGCGCAGATCACCACCTGGCCGGACTCGCAAGCCAGCACGCGCGCCAGCTGGGTCTTCCCGGTTCCGGGCGGTCTGTAGAGGAGAGCGCCTCCGATGTGGCTTTGCTTCAGAATCCCGTACGACTTGGACTGTGGCCCGAGAGCGGCATCCATGTGCTGCTTGACAACCTCTTTGACCTCCTTTTCTGTCTCCGGGTCGATGGCGATGTCTGACCAGCCCTTCTCCACCACCCCGGGGTCGACGACGAGATCCAGAAACATGGATTCCCAGTAGAAACGGTCGTTAACGTTCTTCGGTGTCGCGGACTGTATCTCTTGAACCGTCTTCTGGATGGCTGGAGGTAATCTGTCCCACTTGGACCTCGGACTAGATGCACTCTCTTGGTCTTGTTTCGAAACCTCGGGGGCTGATTCGGGGCCTTTCCAACTCTGCCAACCTTCCAGAGCATGTTCTCTGGTCTTGGTGTTTACAATGGCCCTCTTCAAACGGTCTGCGCTGAGGTTATCGCCGAGCATCTGCAACACGCCGTTGAAGTTTGTAGGTGGAAGTGGGGCTTTCTCGAAGAGCTCGGCCACGTCCGGCACGGCATCTAGGAATGCCCACTCATCAAACGGATCCAGCAAGGAGATACTCTGATGCTGGGGAAACCTTCGCCGGATAGCTCTCTTCAACGCCCTCACATTGCGTGATCGCACCTCCAATCTCCCGTCTTTCGCCATCAGTGCTTCCTGTGTGGTCGACCAAATTGGCGCGACTGGCACGACCGCCATCGAGTTGACTGTTGAATGGCAAGCGCAAGTGTTTCCTCCGTGATGTGAAGGCGGTCCCGGGGGCTTCTCGATCTGAGTGTTGTTCTGCGTCGAGATGACGAAAAGAACGCTAGTTGAACCTATCCTCCAAGCACCGGAGTTTTTCAGGGTTCGTAGGAGGGCATCATCGAAGTCTTCGTGGTTGGGCATCAAATGAACGATCAGAGGGCGTTCTTCGGGCTGTTCTTTCAGTGTCTTAATGGCTGCTGACCGCTTCAAACGTGGAAAGTGGAGGAATTTGAAAAATGGTTGGTGAAAGGTCTGGAATTTGTGAGCGGGGATCAGCATTAGGATGATGATGGGAATATGAAAAAAACACTTAGCATACCATTTGCATACCCCTGGCCTTCCGTTTCCCGTCCCCATCGTCAGCGGACATGCTGTCTACCGTTGGTGGATTCTCTTGATCGCCTGCATCCGAAATGCTACTCCGCCGGCTGGAATCGCTGGAATAGCTCTGTGTAAATGAGCTCTGGGGTCCCTTGAAAAGAAAAGGCCAGTCTTGGGAACTCGAGACATGGCTCGTATCCTTGCCCCCCAAAAAGTCTGCCAGGTCTTGAAGATCGTCATGACAGAGCGTCATGACATCCACGTCGAGTGTTTGGGCAAATTCCTGGACGACGCTTTTCAGGAACCTTGCCGTCATATGAGGAAATGGAATGGTCGGGGTTTGCAGCCGCATGATGGTCTTGGTGAAGACTATGCCGGACTTGGTAGTTTTAACAATACCCAAGAGTGGCTCTAGGAGAATAGATGCCATTTCGTACGTGGCAACCTCTCCTGGCGTAGTTGTAAACTCGTCTTTAGCGCCTGTTGAGCTCCCACCGGTTGCAGGCAGATCCGCGTCTCTTAGTTTGAGGACGTCGGGAGTATCTGCCCATTCATCGCACGTTTTCACGCAGTGCTCCATAATCCACTGCATGAACGGTGGTACCTATTGGCAGATTAACATGTAGTCGCGCTAG
>WIGM01000773.1:0-20901 GCA_014235935.1 Colletotrichum musicola
GTTCTTGTTGTTTTGACGGACGCGGGTGACGTGAGGAAGGCGCGATCGCGGTGTGTGGCTGCCCGACCTGGTGTTGAGGTCCGTGGTGAGAGTACCTTCCCGCCCCTGAGGACCCCCTTAGAGCTGAGGATCCCGCCCGTGTTATGTATGGCTTACGTCTCGTAGAGGGAAGGAGCTGCGGAATGTCGCTCGTGATATTTTGTTTGGTACGTCCGAGTTGATGGCATTCCCACTCCTACTCCTACGTGCCTGCCCCTTCCTTTAGAGGCACTCAAGACCTGGCAACGGCCCCTTTATTCTGCCAGTCCGGCCCGATCACGCCTTGACGCGCGCCCCTCCTCAGTGATGACGCACCCCGCGCTTTCTGTGAGGCTCATGGTGCTTTCCTCGATGTGAATGTGACGATGTGCCGGCCCGCTGAGTCCCTTACATCTGGGCGGAGAGATGAACACATCTGCCATTTGCTTTCAGGGGACGAGCCACCACGGCTTGACTACGGCACGCACAGTAATGGAGAGGATATTCAGCACTTTTCATCTGGCCAATTGAGGGACTACCAGTGCACGTAGACGCTCGAGGGACCCTGTGCGCTGGCAGGAGCCGGGCAGACCTCGAGGCTGATCCTCGGTACCTCCTGCGTAGCCTTGTCCTCGCCCAGCATCCATGTTCAGTGACACTTGGGGAATCAATTAGGAAGAGAGTGATGTTCCAGTCGCGGTCTTTCACTGTCCCATACGCCGCCCCCTTCGCGACTGCGACTACCTACGATGTCGTTAACTATTGGTCCATCCAGTTGCGGCACGGCGGCGCTTGCCCAGGTGAAGATGTATGCGCAATGCTTCCTTCCTCGTCGGCGCAGCCTGAAGCACAGGGCGAAGGCCACACATGCTGTCGTATTCGTGAAGCAACTACCAAGCCAACTGGGCCCCCAATCCTCCTTGCTTGACTCACCATAGCCGTAACGCAGCGTCCTGTCTCTTTCTAATGTTTTCCCGCCGTAAAATCACTGCGTGAGCCTGAGCCTGGTGGAAGAACGCCGCTTCCGTAGCTGCCTTAGATGGCACACCCCGCAGCTAGAGTGTCTCATGCCAGGAAGGAGCGAGCCAAGGAGAGTGAACTTCCAATGCCATCATGAGGTATGTATGTTCTGGCGACTCTAAGCCAAACTACCTTTCTATATATCTTTCGTGCTTGGGTGACTGTTCAACGGCGTTGCCATGGAGATGGACCATAGTGGCCATTCTTGTCACCTCGTCAGCGCTACGGGGCTGTTCACGATCCTGCCCCCAGAGTACCTCATGAACGGTCGAGATCCTCGAGGTTCGGCGCAACGATGGGCTTTCCATCATAATCTAAGCGGCGATGCCGCCTTCTGTGTTATCACAGTCCAAATGAGAGGGAGGTCTAGTTATATTCGGCGCCGTCGCGAGATCCATGGCGCAGAAGCGGCAGACGAATCTACTGCGCCATGGAGTTTTCAGGCCACTTTACGCGTATCACACACAAGCATAGAATAGAGGCTATTCGCGATCTGGATAAAAGACTTGGTTGATGTGACTGGCCTCGTATTTCGGGGAGGCTCCCCCGCGTTCCTAACCGGGCCGCAGCCCCAAACACCCAAACACAACAGACAACTGGGTGTGCCCGCAGGCAGTGACCCCCCAACTCCCACCACTCCCACCACCATCGTCCCCAAGAAGCAAGAAGAGCAAAGTCATCGAAAGCAAAGTAGTTGAGAAGAAGAGTCGTCGTATCGTCGTCGTCGTCTCTTCGCTATCAACGATCAGTATAAGCCAAGACTCAAGGACGATAGGTAAAGGGGCAACTTACTTTAGTCTGACAGGAGGAGAAAAAGGAAATAGCACAGGCCAACCCATTTAGACGTGGGTGGCAGCCACCGCGATGAGGGTGACGAGGAGAGCCACGCTCCAGAGTCCGCATCCGAGGAGGATGGGGTTGCGCAGCTTGAGGCGCTGCTCGTAGGTGAGGCCGTCGATCTCTCCGAAGGTGAAGCGGGAGATGATTCTGTCTACGTCGAAGAACAGGATGGCGACTCCCACGAGGGGGAAGAGAACGGTGGCGACTCTGGCGCCCCTGAAGAACTTCTTTTGGCGCAGAAGCGCCCACTCCACGAGCGGGAGGTCGCCGGCCGAAGCCGCGATAACTCCGAGCTCGGAGTCGGTTCCGCGACCGCCAGCACCCCGAGCCGCCTGGAACACGGTGCTGAACCGTGTTGGGACGTCCCTCCTGTAAAGGTGAGGAGAGTAGGGACGTCCGCCAGGCTGGTCCAGGGCGAGGGCCCTGGTGGCCGCAGAAGATGCCGACCCGACGGTCGAACCCCTGGCCCGAGCACGAGCAGCGAGTTCTGCTGAGTAGAACTCGTGCTCGGGCCGGTTGAAGGGGTTCTCCCGGCTTGCTGATTTTTCGAAGTCAGAAAAATCAAATTTCTCTAGGGCGTTTAAGGTGTTTGAAGCGAGGGCTGTTGAGCCTGTTGAGCTCAAATTTTTGAGGGCATGATGATGAAGGTGGCTCGAGGGGGAGGGCTTTTTGATGAGGAGGAGGGAAGAAGGGAAGAAGGGAAGGAGACAAAGGGGAGGGGAGAGAAAGGGCTAGATAAAGGGAAGGAAAAGCGGAGAACTTACCTGGAATCTCAATGCGGCAATCAAAGTTCGGGTTCTTAATCCGAGGGAACAGTGATCGGGCGGAGTGCTTGCGAGGTGCGGTTCTGGGAATGTTGTAGCAGCTGCTCTGGGTGGAGGCAGCACAGATGCCAGGCGAGGTAACACGGCCGGACAAAGTCTGATCTTCCAAACCACTGGCGCGACGCACAGCTTGACGCTTGGCGGCATCCTGAAGGTTGAGCAAAGGGAAGGGGAGGTTGGCAAACTGACTGCCGCCGGCGTGCTCAAAATCTCCAGTCTGATGCTGCGAGAAGAGGCGCATGTCCTCAAGCTCAATCTCTTCCCATCCTTCCTGGCGTCTCTGCTGACGGGTGGCAACAGGAGGAGGGGGCGATGGCATGGGCGGAACGACAGGAAAAGGGTAAGAGGGGGAGGGAACAGGAGGGCGAGAGATGCCAGTGTTGTTGTTCCACCAGGTGTTGGTTGAAGGAACGCGGGGAGGTTCATTCTGGCGGATCAAGTACGCATCAGAAACGTTGGCGATGCTGCTGCCAGTCATGACACGACCGATGGCTCCTCCCTGGTAGTCCTCTTGGTTGTCAGTGACAGTGCGCCAATCCTCATCGAGGTCCTGTGCAGCTCGCTGGTCTGTCTGTGCCATGTGTGCCATCTGAGTGTTGTCGATGGTGTCATACATCTGAGTCTCCTGCATGTTCATCTCATCAATGAGAGCGATGGGGGCTGCAGTCGGACCAGAGACCTTGATCTTGACGCCAGACTTGTCAATCTTCCAGGAGGGCTGGATGGCAGGAGCATGGTAGAAGTCGGATGCTTGCTGTGTGCCTGACTTGTAGGGCGAATCCTGAACACTGCCGGTGTGAGAAGGGCGAGTGCGACCGATGATGAGACCACTGGAAGGCTGGCTGAGTCCAGTTGCGTGATGAAGCGCACGAGACACCTCCTTTTCAGCGCGGGTACGCATGAGAATCTTCTGAGTCTGAGTCTGGTACTCGGGCTGCTCATAGGTCATGTCGGATTCGTGGGATGAAGCTGCAGAAAAGGCATGAAAGGGGTTGAGACGGCTGACAGAAGTCTTGCCTTTGTCCTCAGTGGTGAATGGGGCAATGGATGAAGCAGAAACATCAGCATCGTACTGCGAAGTGGCAGAGGTGTAGCCATTCTCGACATGGTACTGGGCGCCATTGTGGCCAGAAGTGTGAACAACTCTAAAACCTGTTTGCTTCTTGGTGACATCGTCGAAGTGAGACTGAGTCATCTGCAGGGCAGGATCTTGAGGGCTCGAGGCAGGGGGAGGGAGATCGGGCAGAGATGCAAGAACAGGGGAGCGATGGGGTTCAGTGTTGATTCTCTCAAGAGGAAACAGATCATCAGTGTCGTCAGGGCTATAATCAGCGCCATCTTCAGGGTAGAAGGAGGAAGAGTCTGGCCAGAAGGTGACGTCCTGGTGCTCAAAGGGATCTTCGTCCTGACCCGCAGCGTTCGCCTTGCCTTTGTCGGAAGCTGAAGAGATTGAGGTATCAATGAGGGCATGCTCATCACCTGAATCCAGAGGAGAGACGGCCTCTGGGATCGCTTGATCGCTAGTCTTCATCTGAGACTTGAGACGAGAAGGAGACGAAGAGCTGTCAGGCTTGGTGTTGGAGCGAGACGGACCAGCAGCGACAGGGTGCTCAATGACAGGGTGCTCTCCTGCAAGATCGACGGTGTCCTTGGAACTTCCAGTGCCCTTGGGCTGGTTGGTGTCCTTGAGGAGCTGCTCAACTTGCTCAGGAGTCAAATGCTCAACATCGGCCTCGAAGGGAAGCTTCGGAGTGGGAGGGGCAATGTTCCGATGAGCCTCGCCAAAGGAGGAATAGAGGGATCGATTGGGGGTGAGAGACCGCTTGGGAGCGCCCTGGCAAAGGTTAGTTGGTTCATTTGGAGGATGAATGATGACTTGGATGGAAAGGCTCACCTGTTTGACGGTCGGGGTCGTCGGCATCTTGGCTTTCTCAGGGCTTTCAGCCGAGTACTTCACCCAGTGCTTTTGTGTGCTCGAAAGGAGAGATGAACGCGAGACGCGACGAATCTGCCAATCTTTGGAATGTCAGTGGAAGGCTGAGGTTGGATGAGAGCTTGTGCCACTTACCCGGTGTCGGGAACGATGGGGAAAAAAGAAGTGTGTGCGATATTGAAATACCAGGCAAGAATGCTTCTGATGTCCAAGACTCTGCTCAAAAAGCAAACCTCAGAGGGGAAAGAATAGCAACAAAAATGAAGGAAAGCTTTCAAGAGGGAAGAAGGGCTTGTGTCGTCAAGTTTGGTGTCGCCAATAAGCAGATGCCAAAAGCAGACCTTGAACGGGAGAGAGAATGACAACAAAAAATGAGAATACAAGAGAGACTTTCCGTAGGGAAAGAAAGGCCTGAACCAAATTTTGTGTCGCCAAAAAAAAGATGTGAGAGGCAAATCTCAGAGGAGAGGGAATTGCAACAAAAAATTCGGAATACAAGAAAAACTTTCCAAAGGAAAGAAAGGCTTGTGCCAAAGTTCCTGTCACCAAGAAGAGGATGTGACTTTGCGCGATACAATAATCCAGTTGGCGGTAGAAGAACAGAAGAAACTGGGTTGTTGTGGGAGGAGAAGGTGGGCAAAGTGGGAAGAGAGGTTGTGTTTGGGAAAAGCCTCGTCAGGAAGAGAGATGGGAGGAGGAAAGAAGTCAAGAGGCAAGACAGGAGCCAGAGGATTTTCTTGGCGCACAAATAATTTCGAAATTCTCCCACGAAGTTGTTGTTGATCTTGAAAAAGGAAGGAGCTTGGATTTTGAGGGGGGGCTGGAGAATTGGCAGCGAGGTGGAAGTTGTCCAGCTCTGTTGGCTCACCAAGGCAACCAGCTGGTTCAGTAGCCGTTAAGTTGCTCTCTCAAAGTGGGGCCGAGCTGGATGAGGCAAGAGTGCTGGCTCAAGCAGAGTTGTCTCTCCGTCTTCAGTGAGTAAGAAATATGGCCCGCGGTTGTTGGTCCCCTGTAGTTGTCTAGGAATGACTTCCCCAACGTTGCCCGAGGTGGGCTTTCGCAGCCTTGTTTCTCGAACGTAAGGTGGTGATCCGTGTGGACCGGATCGTGATTGTGGATGAGACCGGTGGGACCCAGAAGCATATTGCAACGACACTTTGCTGTCGTGGTCTGCAAGAGGAAAAATACTGTAATGTGACGCGGTGATTACTTGGAGGTTTAGTAGCTGATGCGGAAACATCTTGGGATAATATGGAACCTTTGGGCGGTGGTTCCTTCCTATCTTTGCGATTCTGGCCGGCAGATGAAGTTGAGAAACATTGCTTAGATGCGTGCGGTTTGTAAGCGCACCTCTGGACTGACAACTTGAAGTCAACTGATTTGACCCTCCGCACCGAGAAATGGAGAACCGAGAAATGGAGAACCGAGAAATGGAGATGCTGAGAAGAAGCCAGAGGGGTAGCAAGGATAATACGGGATAGTTGAGGCATAGAGAAACAATACTATTATTTTTGATTAGGCCGAATCGACTGGTGAAAGCTGCAGAGCCGCATTGTCCAGCAGAACAGCTTGAGGCTTTGGCAAGCTTCAAGTTGCAGTTCAGAATCAATAGCAGAGGCAGGACACAGTCGCCGGCCATTTTGATGTACCTAGGTACCAAAAAATCTACATCATCTAGGTATTCACCCTGTAAAAAAGTTCCAACACCAGGGGGTTCCGGGTGTTGCGACAGCAACCGCTAGATGTAGACTCCTTCCTTCTCGACAACCTGAGAGGAAGGAACGACATGTCGTTGAAAAGTGCAAGAGCGACGGACAACCTGCCGGTCGGATTTTATTAGGTAAGCACGGTCTAGACCAGCGAAGGCCTAGCGCAAGTCCCTTCTCGATAAGCGATAACGATTTCCGAGAAGATGCCCCGGACATGGAAAATGGTCCCCAGCGCCCCTCTGGTCCCGTCAGACCTATGGACTCGGACGATGAAGCCGTCCCAAAATATTTGCGACGAGAAAACTCAGGGTTTTCAGAGATCGAAGAGTGCCTCGGCGGCGCCCAACCCGAGCGAGGTGATTCTTTTCCCGTCCATCGTCTTCTTCCTCGGTGATCTTCAGCTAGGTCGTGGCAAGCGAAGCGACGCTCGTGGCGCCATGTAACACCCACGACCCAAGATCATCATTTGAAGCTGAAGCTTCACATCCATCATCTCCACCTCGGTCCAGGAATCAATCACCCAAGTCTTGTAGTCACTAAACACCGAGATGCTAGCGCGTTGCCGATCTACACCGTACGAAACGTTGCTCTCAATCGTGAGGGATCTCGGCACGGCTTCATGGCGCCAAGTGAAATACCGAGTGGATTCTCTTCCAAGCTCAGGGAAGCTAATTCCCTGCTACCATAGTATGAAGCTGCCGGCGCATGGCAGAGTCAGAAGATAAAGTTCGGTCTGCCCGCAGTCCGTGCTCGTCTCGTCCGAGCCAAATGGACGGAAGAATATTGACAGACGCAAGCACTTATGCGTTGCGGCCTTCACGCAGAGACAAGCGCCCCGGAAAGCTGGGATCACATCGCCTTCGGTGCGCCTACACCTGGCTACGAACAAGCAACATCCCAAGCAGGGCGTCGCTGGGACAGCAAAGATCGGCACTTGAAGGCGAGTTTGGAACCCCACGACCCATACTCGACCCAAGACAGGGCGAAAGCATTGTTTCGTCCCCGAGTGACACCAATTGCTGCAGTAAATGCCGCTGTCACTCAACTGGACCCTTTCGCTGTCTCAAGAGTCAACGCATCAACGACGCCGCCGCGTTTGCAAGTAGCCGATGGATTGCATTGCATTGCAAACACAACACGAAGGCGGCGCAGCAGCGTTACGGACACCGGGCAAGTGCGCGTCGCTGGCAACGGCCCTGGACTCGACGGGGGCAGGAGTCAGCTTCCTGGACGATTGCCCATGCATCGGAGGATGCTCCGTGGGTCCTCTTCGGAGCGCCATGTCATTCATGGGCATATCAGCGGAGGGCCGGGGAGTGATGTTATTGTTGGCTGCGACGGCACAACGGTTGGCAATGGCGGCTCCAATCTCCAAAACATTGGAAAGCCTCGAAAAAAGGAGGCGACCAGAGCCGACGAGATGGACGGGTGAGGCAACCAATCAAGCCTGGAAGCAGGGATCGCGCAGCCAATGGTGTGCGGAAACGACCCAGCCCCCCTGGTTGCCGAATCCAAACCAGATCTGTTGAACACACACACACAACGCCACGCAGCACAGCGAAGGGCAGCACAGCACACAGAGGAGGACAGCTTAGCCGAGACGGTCTCGGTCTCTCCCTCGCCTCCCTCGATGCACCCGGCCGGCGAACCGTTGACCTGGGGCGGACTCGTGATCCCGTCATGTCGGCGGCCTCGCCCCTATCGAAGCTGACGGCCGACATGTAATATCAGATGAAGCCAATCCATGGGACCGCCGGTCTCCTGCGTCATCCGTCAGCCGGGTGTCTATATTGCAGCGGTCGAGGTTTGAGGCGCGCAATTCCAACATTGCAGCATTGGATACCTATACGTACCTTCCTCTGCTGGCAGTACGTACTCCGTAATTATTGATGTTCGATACTTGCTTGCTTACTTACTCAGCATTCCACAGGTACTTGGGTTCATCGAATTTCTACCATGAAAGATACTATGGTACACAGTAATACGCCCGGCGGCCACGTTCCTTGCACTGGCTGGGGATGCCCTCGCACTAAATCTGCGATGCGCGACGCCGCAACGCCGCACACGCATATCCGCCCTAGCTGCTGCACACCGCTCGTACGTCCAGCGGCTGTCGTCCACACATACCGCTCCAGACCTCGTCCTGCTGTTGGGTCTGCATCTGACTGTAGGCCAAGGGGGGGGGGGGGGGCTAGACAGGCCATGCAACGCTGTACTGCGCTGTACTGCACCGAACTGGGTCTGTCCATGGAGCGATTCTTCTCCAGAGAGCATGCTGGCCAGACGGGAGAACCCCATCTTGCATTTCGCCTCACTTCACCACTCGAAACCAATGTCTTTGTTGTTTCGTTTCTCTGGCATGGTTCTCCCGAGCTATCCATTCCTCGTTAGTTGCCGCCTGCAGCCATTGGACATCGGTGCCCGGCCATCTTCTCCACCTGTCGCTCAATGCGATTTCCGGGCGCACATGATCAAGGGTGCGCAGATGCCCGTATTTCACCTTGGACCATCCCCCGGTCTGCCACCTTTAAACTAAACCCCCGAGTCTCCGAGTCTCGTCCTTTCTCAACCAATTCCTTCCCTTTCTCCCCTTTTCCCAAATATTCACGACCTTTTGATTCCAAGAATGTTCAATGGCGTTTTGGGTGGTAGGAGGAGGGGAACGGCTGCCGTTCCATGTCGGAGAGGACCACGCCATCACCCCCGATCTGTACGTTGTTGGTGGCAAACGGCGGGTTGGCCATGCCGATGATCACCACTTCCACGACGACTATCCTTTGCCTAAGAGGCCGCGGCTGTCACATCTCACCCCCGAACCGGACCCTGTTTTTCCGCCGCGGGGTTCGATTCCGGTGCACAACCTGTCGTTTCTGGTCATTCGCGAGCAGACATCACCACCACCGCCGGCGGCAGCAACGGAAATTGCTGATGTCGATGTCAGCCCATCGGCAATGGAACGCACCGCCTCTGGTTTGTCCATCTCATCCGACATAAGCACCTACAACATTGCCGACGACGACGGCATCAGACTTTTAGACGACGACACTGCGGCTCGACTGGTTGAGGACCGACTGCAGCTGAGTCGCCGTAGGACAAAGGATACCCAACACGAGAGGATTCTCAGGTCTCTCATTCGACCTCGGTCTCGACATGCCGAGTTCTCCATCGATAACGCCGCCCTGGAGAGCATCTTCTCCGCCGCCAACGAAATCTTTTTCAATTGCTCTCTTTCGCAGCGTGTCACCTGGGATTGGTCTCACAAGTCCAGCGCCCAGTACCAAGACCACATCATCGGCACCACGGCTCTCCGGCGATCCAAGTTGGGAGGCTTCGAAACCCTCATTGTGCTCTCCGATCCCATTCTGAGGGACAGAAGGTTCAACCGCCGTCTCCTCATCTCGACTTTCCTGCACGAGCTCATCCACAGCTACCTCTTCATCAAGTGTGGAATCAAGGCCCGGCACTGCGGCGGACATACGCCAGGGTTCCGAAGGATCGCCGGACTCATCGATCTTTGGGCAGGCTCGGACAACCTGCACCTGCGCGACATGGAGGCCGACCTGGACCACTTCCGGGAGGACAGCCGGCCCACCGACGTCGATGCACCTTGTGCTGCCGACGCACCGTCCCGAGCCACGTTCCACCACCACACCCAAGTGTCCATCGTCCCCCGTGAGCACTGTTTTCATGACAGTCATTCCCACGACAGAACGACACACCAGCCTCACGACGCATGGGGCTACTACATCGACGACCATCGAGGGTATTTCCAAACGAGCCGGGGCAGCAGTCCCACATCCACAATTCCGACCATTACTGAAGGGGAGTTCGACGAAGTGGAGTCATTGGAGGAAGGCGAGATCCGCGAGCCACGTGGTCGACTACCCTTCCATGACGACTACGTCCCGAGCAGACACTCATCTGCCCACGCTGGACGGCACTATGACTCACACGACGGGCGGTGGTCCCGCTCCGGTGAGCGACGGGGGCTAGCTGCCACGAATCACGACATTTATCCCAACCCCGTCATCATACGTTAGGGGATACGAATCCTCGAGCCGTGTATACCACGTCCTTTCTTTTGTCCTGTCAGCATTCCGGCATTTTGTAGTTGTCGGGTTCAAAAGCACACTCAGCATGGCGACGGTGTTATCTCATTTGCTTTCGGGGTGGCCTTCTCAACATCGAAACCTACCAGGTGCATCATCACGGTCAACGGACGGAATAGTACCTTGTAATCAGTTCCCTTAACTTCCCAAACATCTACCTAGACATTTCATCTCGAGACGAGGCATGCTAAGACACTACATACAATCATAGCAATACAATACCCAAGCAGTGACGGTCACTGCACCCCCTCCCTCCGAGTTACCTCTCCGATTGACAGCACCTCCCCTTCTAACGGCTGCTCACTAATGACATGCCAATGGTAATGTGTGTCCCGTTCTCAATCCGAGCACAGTATGGGGGCATGACACAGAGGACAAGGACCGTTGTTGAAACATGCAGCACGCTTTGAGGTCCAGGTACGTGCCCATTTTGCGACAACTGGACAGTCTGCGAAATGTACCCAAGCGCCGGTGGTGGCCGTTGCGAACAAACGGCCACACAACTTTTTATCTCGACTCTAGGCACCCAGCAGCTCGACGGAAAAGGAAACACCTACAGCAACCTCAGCCAAACACCAGCGTTGCACCAAACAAAATGGAGAAATCCAAAGCCGCCATGGAAACAAGAATCATACCGCAATATTGCAAGCATCACTCCGGTAGCAAATACGAGTATCCGGCCGCATCGCCGGTACACAACATCAACGACGTCGCAATTACCCTGTCCGAGAATATCATCGGAGCGAAGCCGTGGGCCCCCAACGAAGAGATATTGAAGGAAACCGTGATCCGGGTTTTAGCGCAACACGGCAATGCCACGAAGTCGAAGATCGTCTCGGCCGACACCATCTTCCCCCTCATGAAAACCATCGACGACCTCTGTTTCCCCGGCCTCCTCTTCCCCACAAAGCAAATCAACCACCTCTTCCACCCTGTCCTGCTCCAGATCAGCCAGGTGCCCCAGGCCGGTCACGTGGGCTGGACCCAGGCGCTCAAGGTCAGACCCGGATCGCGCGCAGTGGGATCTTGGACTATGGGCCCAAGCATCCTCATCCGTCTGAGCACGGTCCGCTACCACGGCAATGGAAAGAAGGAGAAGCTGACCCTCCTCGAGGTCATGCAGGTCGCGGTGCATGAGATGATTCACGCATACCTCATCCTTCTCTCCTGCCGCCATGAGCAGTGCGGTGCCGACTTTGAGCTCATGCACCGGGGCGATGGCGATGGCCACGGACTTGCCTTTGTCGCTTTGTTAAAGGCTGTTCTTGGACAGATGCAGAGCTGGGCGCCAGTGATGAAGGACTTTGGCATGATGGATGAGGCGATTCACCCCTATGAGGACTTCAGCGTCAAGCTGTGGAAGAGAGGCGAGGGCATCAAGTCCCGTGGAAGGGCACAGCGCGTCTGGTGGCTTGCCGCGCAGCCACTGTGAATAAGAGACCAGTGAGCAGAAGAAGCGACACGAGCGATGGTAAGAAAACAAAAGTAACAAACATCCTCAAGGACACATAGGGCATTTTCTAACATGTCTTCTGTACAGGGTTACACTTTGGGCTGTTTGTTATGAGCCAGCAGCACGGGAAGGATAAGGGAGTCATCACTCGTTACACCTCTGGGGCTCACAATGAAGTCACGTTGTTACAATATAGCTAAACCCTCGCTTTCAAGTACAGGAATGAAACAATATACCCAAGTCTTCATGTCTTTATGTTTGTGTAGCACACAAACGTCGTACGCACTGATGAGGGTTCAAGCTTTGATGATCTCATAGACACAAGGCTACAATGAGATTTCTCAACACAAGGATGATGCTTTGGGTCGGTTCAGCCGGGGCTAACATTATTGGATGAACAGGTCGAGGCAGTTCTCGGGGATGGATTCGACACTAATTAGTATTGATATCAGATGACTTGCGAATCTTACGAGTCCAGAATGAGAAGGAGCTGAGACGATTACTTGGTGATATCCAAAAAGGTGTGTTCAAAGCAGCCCCAATGTACCACATCTAGTTCTCAACTAACCTCTCACCAGCATCCAGCGTCTCCTGAATCCGCTCAGACGGCAGCCACTGATCGGCGGGGATAAGCCACCAGGATACGACTGCGAAAATGGTCACGATACCCATAATGACGGGCGCATAATTCAGCGTCGCTGCCTCAACGGGAAACACGTAGGGAGAAAACAGCACCGCGACGACCCAGCCGTTCCACACGACGGCAACGGCCTGGAACGGCTTGCTCCACCTGCCCAGACTCCACGCCGGCTTGGGGAAGCTGTCAGGCGTGAGGAAGAGACGGCCCAGGCAGATGAGCCCGTAGGCGGCCGCGGAGGGGACACCCGCCGCCGAGACGAGGGAGGTGAAGGCCACGGAGGACGGAAGGATTGAGCAAGTTATGAGGGAAGAGACGCCCCAGACCACGAGGACGGCGTTCTTAGGCTGGGCGTTGACGACGCGGGAGACCCAGGCGGAGTAGGGGAGGACGCCGTCGCGGGCGACTGCGAAGACGAGGCGCGATGCGGCGAGGACGGCGATGGCTGTGTTCTGAGACCTACATCAGGATTTGGAGGAAAGGAAGCAGGACAGGAAGAGACTTACAAACCACAGGGCCACAATGCAGATTACGTTCATGAAGACGTGAGCGCGCTCGCCGAGGATGGCGGCGTACAAGGGCACGAAAGGCTGAGCGCCTCCGAAGGAGAAGAGGGTATCAGCATCAGGCTGGGCATAATCAATGTTAGTTAGTTCTCTTGATTCAACAGATTTCATTGGCATCTGAAGGATTCTTCACTATGCCATTTGTGGTTCCGATGATGATGAGGGCCCGGGCGCCGAGGTAGGTTCGGATTGGGGAAACCGCAACTGACGGACGTCCGAGTGACAGAAGCACGAAAAATGCACTTACAACGCAGAACAAGAACAGAACGACGACGACGAAGCCGCCCACGCCGCTGACCACGGTACTCCAGAAGATGCCCTGGGCCGCCGCGACACTGGCGTTCTTGGTCTCCTCGGCGACGTGGCCCGAGGCGTCGAAGCCGATGAGGATTCCCGCAGTTGCGAGGTACGAGAGGCACCAGTTCCACACCGCCGGCGCGCCCGTCCCGTTGTACGTCGTCAGGAACGCGTCGTGGGCCGAGCGGAAGCCGATGGTGTTCTTGGTCGCGATGGGCAGCCAGATCATGTTCAGGACGAAGTCGAGCAGGACGAAGGAGGTTGAGAGGTAGAAGATCCATTTGAAGTACCGCGCTGGAGGATTGGGTGAGTTTGAGGATGCATGTGTACTGGGGATGCGGAGACTTACGGGGGAGCAGGTTCCAGATTGCGGCGAGGGCTAGCATGACCTCTGTCGCGATCCATTGAACTGCTCGGAACTTGATGCTTGAGGCGTCAGATGGAAAATCTAGCTTGAAGACAACAATTTCCTGGGTCGAGGTCAGATTGATTTCCAGTGACTTTGAACTCCTTGATAGCCTTACCGAAAGCATGTAGTTGACTGCGGACTGGGTGTTGCCTGGGAGTGTCGTCAGCAAAGAAATCTCTCTGGGCCTGCGTCGCTTTCCACTTACTGGCGCAAAATGTAGTCCAGGCAGTGGTACTCCACCACGCGACAATGAAGCCGAAGAGCCTACCGTAGCGAGGGCCGCCAGCTTCCGCCGCCCACAGGTAGATGGAGCCCGCGAGTGGGAGGGAAGAGCAAATCTCTGCTATGACGGCTGCAGTGATGAAGGTGAAGACGCAAGTGACTAGGAAACTCGTCCTGCTCGTCGGTCAGCATATTCAGACTTTTGAGAACCGGTCCAGTGAAGGAGCTACCAATAGGCAAGATTACCGCCTGCTGCGATGCCGGTCGAGAAGGTGACGCGAACACCACCGATGAAGTAAAGAGCGGCTGAGTGGTTGTTGCGAGTCAGTTGTTACTGAAGCAACGTTGAACCTTCTTGGCGGTTGACCTACCAAAGGTTGTCGCGAAGTTGTGGAAAACATTGAACGTTCTGTGCAAGACCTGCTCAAGTCAACGTCTGCAGCTGGAAAGAGAGGAAACACGTTATAGAAGTAATTGACTCACTGGCTTGTATCCTAGGTTTTCCTGCACAGGACGAAATCTTCAGCTTAGCTACTCCAACCTTTGGATGTTGAAACCACTCACCAGGATCCTTGCGTCTTTGCTGTCCTCTCCCTCGACATCGCTGCTCGAAGGGCCCGCGTGTTCATTGACGACTGCATCTCGCCGCTCTGCAGACATCTTGGCGCCGCGCTTGGAAAAGTCTTGAGGGCTGCTCCAAGAACCGTGTGTGCTTGTTGATTACCGTCGAGTAGTTTGCTTGCAAAGAAAACCAGGCCGAGAAGAAAAAGAGTAGAGGTCAACAATCAGCTCTTTTGGAGAGGTCTGTCAGATGACTTGAAAACTCGTCAGGTGGAACGGGAATACCCGGCCTTGACTAGCAGAGTTGCAGATCTTCCAATGGCGGGGATTTGACTCGTGTGATGTGGGACTAGACAGCATCGGTAGCCCGGCACTAATTGGCTTTAGCAGCATGCGCAAGCTATCGAGACTCAACACTTCAATCACTACTGCAGTGCTAGGAGAATTTGAGAGTGTTGGTTTCCAGGGCTGATGGTCCTGAGGTGGCTGAAGGCACTTGGCTTGTGAATGTCCGCCCAGACTAATGACTATGCCACGACTGGAAGTAAGTGCAATTCCCAAGATAAAGATTGAGTTAATGTTGTACAACAAGTTTCCATGGTAAGAGTGAAAGAAGTGAGACAATGGCTTTCAGTATTGAAAGGAGATCTCGAGCTCGAAGTGAACTTTCGGAAATATCATCAGGATTGGTCCTTAAATTCTACAGTCGATGCGTCTCAAAATGATTAATACGAAAAACGGGTAACGCTTTTCATTTCTTTGTACGGGGTTAACTAGCATCTCCTCCCAGACATATAACACGATAGAAAACAAACAGTCACATCAACTTCTTGGAAGTTAAGGATGACGGATGTGGACGGCAAGGTTGCCGTTGCCCCAAGCCGCCGTGGTTCCGTAGACCTGACCGTTGCGAGTGCACTGGTCCATGATGGCGCCGGCGGAACGGGCAACGTTACCGCTGTCTTTCGTCAGTATGGGAGCTCTGGGCACTGATTGAGAGATGGAGCAACTTACCACAGGGTCGAAGTAGAGCGAGGAGGGTTGAAGCCGCCAGAGACGCCAGTAATTTGGGCAAGGCCACGGCGGCAGAAGGAGGTGCCGCTGACAGCAGCCTCGCACTTGACATTCGCGCGGGCAGCGATGAAGTCGATACACCACACGGCATCGGCGGCCTGTTTTCACGAAATCAGTGACATGTGCCGATACGGCGGGAAGAGAAGAACTTACCGAAGCAGGAGAACCTGCCACGATGTTGCAGCTGGCACGCTTCTGTATAGTGTGCTCATCTGAACGAGAGCGCGTCAGCCGGAGATTCTTCGTACACCAAGCTCTCCGATATATCGGGTCATCACTAACCAGTCGACGTTTGGTTGAAGGCAAGGGCGACGGCCTCGTCGGGAGAAAGGTGATTTCCGCCCGGGTTGGCGATGATGTCCTCGGCCCACTTCTCGAAAGAGAAGACCTCAGTCTCGGCTCTTACTTCAAGAGCCTCGGCGGTGGTAGGGGCGGCAGAGATGGAGGGGACGAGGGCCAGAAGGCTGGCTGCGCGAATGAAGTTGACCATTTTGAAAGATAGAGTTGTTTTGTAGCGTTTTGGGTGAAAAGCGGGCAGGTAAGATGTTGAGCCAGGAAGTCTTGGTGTTTGATTCGAATGTGATGAACTATTGGTCCTAGGTCTCATGGTCTTTTATAGTCGTTCAACGCGGTACCATTGATGGAATCAGAGATCAAACTGTGTATCCCCTCAGCCAAGCCGCTTCGCCCGAACCTTGCATGCCCTGGTCAGCTGGAATCTCGACATGGATTCGCCGGCCGTGAAGCAGTACCAGTTGACGTTGAACTGTGGAGAGTCATGATCGGGTCCCACAGGTAATTAGTTGGTTTGGATGCCTAGATCCATGTGGGCTCGAGTCCGAGGCGATCGACCGTACTGTACCCTGGCGCATGTTTGTATGTGGAATTTTTGGGCGTATTTCCTGGGCCCGGAAACGCGGCTAAATGCGCTCTCCGAGTCCCAACTAACACCAACCTTCTTTTCTCGTAACTGCCCGCCTCCCCTTGGGCAAAGGAGCTCACGTGAATCAAGCTATAATTCAACCATTCGGTCGTCATTTGGTACAATCGGTCCAAGTGTAGAAGCGTTAAGCCCTATTCCGAATGAAATTTTTACGCTAACAATGTCAGCACTAAGAGAACCGAAGAATCCTGGGCAATACTCGGACAATAGAAGCTGACAGAACACGAGAAGTTGGCTGAGCGAAGCAATGAAGCTCTCGGATCTTGGGGAAGCTGTACCCTTGCAACTATGGCGAGCCAGCTAGGGCAGTTGAACGAAACGGGGTCCCGTCGAAAATCTGATAGGTCTGTTCGCACAAGGGACCTCTAAGGGTCCGTTCCGGCGCCCCGGGGCGGTGCATTAGCGCTTACGGGTCCGGGTGGGCTTCTATCGGCTGTGCTGAGATCCACCTGTGCGTCAGAACACTCTTTTGATGTTGCCAAGACGGAAAGGTTTAGGCTCCTGGATTCTTTGGAAGCATCTGCCAGAGAGTTCACACGAAGCCTTCAAACTTGAGACCTGGGCGGCAGACTAAGACATTATTGATACGTATCCGTAGGTAGGACAACGCAGATGATATACGACTGATCATTCACATAGAATTGGTTTATGAGGCGGCCGTCTGGATATGTAAACGTTGCTATGTTTCCGGAAGGCTCCTCCTTTGAGATTTTGCTGTCGAGTGACAAAGGGAAACCGAACGATTCTTTCTTTCATATGTTGTATGTGTGTCACTGTCATCCAGGCCGAAACACTATCCGGGCCAAATCCAAGGTCTCCAAAACTGGCCAGGTACAACGACCGGTTCAATCAAAATCATAGATCTTGATGGAGAGATTTTACTCAAGACATTTAATTCACACTGACATGCCCAGTAATATAAGTCCGGGGATGTGTCCTCCTCACGTAGGTTTTCGTCCTCGTACTCAAGCTGCAGGCAAAACTCGCAAACGCGCGACAACCCAGAAACAGAACGCAACATGGACAGGCTCGTCCCCTGCAGTCTTCACATGCGATCTTGGATGAGAAATCTCGAACCTCAACTGCCTCTCCACTGTCGTGCGTACCATGTACACGATTTGATCAACATGACCACCGACCACGGGACCTCGCTGCCTTTCCATCAAGCAATTGAAGCTGCACAGGAACTGATATCACACCTCCTCCGCGGACGGCACACTTGGTACGACATCGATAATCCGGATCACTACGCCATTCTCTGCAGGTGCGCAGTTCTGATCGACCAGTGTTTCTTAGCTGGTCAACTGACTCAGGTCGAGAGATACCAAAATCACGACGGCATGTGGCACTTGAAAATTCACGTTTGGGGCAGGAACGTTCGATGCGAAAGCCTGTCGAGCAACTTTTCCGTTGAATTCGACACCGGCGGTGCCAGCCTGCCGCCTTGCGTTCGCATCAATCTTGCCGCTGGGCAGCCGTACACCATCTTTGCGATGGTTGAGCATTTGATGCACGAAATGGTACACGGGTACGTTGAGCTGTTCTCATGCTCGGGAACGTTTGGCGCATTTCATCATTGTGACTGTGTCATTGACTTCAGCGGACATGGGAAACACGTTGAACATTTGCTCAGATGTATTATTATGTGCATCCGGACTTGGTGCGTGGAGCTGTACGGTTTTGCATTAAACGAAATGTGGGTTTGCAACCATCCACACACACAGCGGCGCGAGCAAAACGGCAGGTGCAGTGGAAGAGGGTTTGAATTATGATGGCCAGGTAGATCACTGTTTAGTTGAATACGAGTTCTGAAGACAGGTTGCAATTGGGCGCGTGGTTGTGAACTGAGGGAGAGTACTCACTCAGCTTTATGGGCCCGTGTTCAACCAAGCGATCGAGAACTGTGTGGGAAAATGACTGTTTACACGTTCAATTAGTAATCTACGTAGGATTCTTTCAAGAAACTTCCGATGCGTCGACGGCAAGACGAGCTTCCGATAGTACACGTCATGGTACGTTAGGCGACGCGGGGGAAGCCAGGGATTGGGGGCTGACCAAGGCTTCATGCACCATCCAGATTTCAAATTGTGCATTTCACTATTAAAAGGGTTCACAACAAATTATCTGATTCCCTATCACACTAGTATTCTGCGGCTCTTCGTGGACAACGTCCCGCCAAACACCATGATTTCCTCAATCGACTGGCTGGCATCCGGAACGCTCGGAATTGCCGCACTTTTGCTGGTTTATCTCATTCGTGTTAATCAGCTGTTGAAAGGAGTTCCAATCGAGGTTCGGAAATTGTCGGGTCAGCCCTGGACATCAGAGACACTCAGTAGGACATATCGTCAGCTCGACGAGCAGCACATCGATTACACACATAAGTTACCCCCGCGGTTGAATCGGCGGTACTTAATTACTGGCGGCAATGGTGAGATTAGTAATGAGTGGTATTTCATCTCTTCTTTCTACTAACACCATTGTCAGGTCTGGTTGGTGGTTTCATCGTTCTGCAGCTTCTGGCGCGGGGGACACCCCCAAAGAGCATTCGCATCGTCGACATCCGCCAGCCGGAACGTGACGATATGAACGTAGGCTTGGCCAGAGAGGTGAACTTCATCAAGACAGACATCACCTCTGCGGCTGCGGTCAACGCTGCCTTCGACAAGCCATGGGATGCTACCGTGGCACACCTTCCTCTAACCGTCTTCCATACCGCTGCCGTAATCCTGGCGTCGGACAGATCGAGATATGTATACCGTTTTCCAGAAGCAGTGAACGTCAAAGGAACAAAGAACGTTCTAGCCGCTGCAAAGGCTGCCGGCGCCGATGTTTTCAGCTCGACTTCGTCCGCTTCGATCAGCATACGCCCCGTGGATCCCTTCGTCTTTTGGGCGGAGCAGCCGACGAACTTTTGGCAGCTCCTCGACGAACGAGATTTTGCGCTACCGCTGAGGCCGCGAGAAGAGTTCTTTGGAAACTACCCGGCATCGAAAGCTACTGCCGAGAGAATAGTGTGCGCCGCCAACTGCGAATCTTTCCGGACGGGCACAATTCGGCCTGCTAACGGGGTGTACGGCAACCCTACTGATAATACGGTTGGAGGACCGCTGAGCAAGTCAATCTTCCCAACGTGAGAAACCCTCGAATTTTACGAGAGTGCGCTGTCGTACTAACGAGAACTCGAACAATAGGTGGGTTCCGCACATTGTTCAGAGCTTTGTTCACGCAGCCAACGTTGCCGTTGCCCACCTGCACCATGAAGCTAGCCTCGTTTCCGGGGGCTCAGACTCACCTCAAGCCGGCCGGCCATTTGTGGTCACCGACCCAAACCCTCCGATCTCCTACGACGACTTGTACAGAGCGATCTCTACGCTATCAATCCACCCTTTTCACGTCATAGTGCTGCCGCCAGTTCTTGTCCTCCTGTTATCTCACATATTCGAGTGGTATTTTCTGCTGCCGTACCGGTTTCCAGCCCTGGGGCGAATCCTTCCTAGATTGAAAGGCGACGTGAGACACTTGCAACCGCGTCTCTTCTCTATCTGCACGCATCTGATCGGGGTAGACAAGGATGCTCGAAAGCCGGTCAGCCAGGGCGGGCTCGGCTACGAGGGAGTACTCACAACGATGCAAGGGATGTCGTTGGAGATCTTGGAATGGAATCGGGAACATCAACGTCTGCCGAAAGAGCAGAAAAAGAGAAAACTCTACACAACTTCCATCTCCCTGGCAGATCAACTCCGACAAGTAATCGCCATTGATAACACCGCCGATACTTAGTAGCGACAGGCTAGCATAGTTCTTCGGTTTTCCCTCCTTTGGTTTCGAGGGTGACACAGAGTCGGACCGTTATCAAGTCTTAATGCCGTTGGTTAACGAACTTTAAGGGCGGACTGACCAAATGGGAAATTCGTTGTATTTCTTTTTCCACGCATTATCTTTGTAACATCTCGTTCGCGTCTTTACAGATGTGGCTGATCAGCAGGGCTAATGTATAATCAAAGTCTATCTTTAGATAACTCCGCCGTTTCTTCTCGTCTAGGGCTGTTGTAGCTTTTAGTCCCAAAACCTTGTTCCAGACTATACGGTGACAATGGCAGGTAATTGATGCCAAGGAATAGTCAGTAAGCATACTGCCATGATTGTTCGTCAAGAGGGATGTTCCAACATATCCGGATGAACTGATGGTTGTGTTCGACGAGAATAATGTTTGTTTGTTTGTTTTATATTTAACGCCGTGGCGGCAAGGGCGCAGCCGCCCTTGCGGCAGACCTCCCGAAGGG
>WIGM01000774.1:6299-17055 GCA_014235935.1 Colletotrichum musicola
GTCAAGTCAAAGTCCCTGATCCGCGGCGCCGTGGACTCCGTCTCGGAGCCCTCCCGCTTCTGCCGCCCGCGCCCGCTCCGCGAGCTCCTCGAACTCCTCGAGTCAACCATGTCGTCGAGCGCGAGGAACCCGCCGGAGCCTGTGATATTGCCCGGCAATGCCGGAAGCGCATGGGCGTGGCTCCCGCTGTTCGAACGCCCGTAAGCCTCACCTTGGCTGCCGAGATCCCGCCTCCGCACCGGGAGCTCCATGCCCTCGCCGCGGTCCAGGCCAAACGTGCCCCCGCTGCGCGTGCTTCCCGCCCCCTTGACGTTGTCCCTCGACTGCGCCCGCCTCATGTTTGTGCCGGCCCGGCTGGACGCCGGCGTGCGCACGCTGCTGCTCGTGTCGGTGTCGCTGACCACGCTGTAGGCGGAGCTGAACGGCGGCGCCGACCCCGCCGAGTGCACCGACCGGGTCGCCGGCGTCTGGTAACCCGAGCCGCGCGACGTCGTCGAGGGCGGGGCCCGGGGGAACCCGAAGGCGCGGCCGAGGCCCTGCACGGGGCTGGTGTCGCCCGAGTCGCCCGAGCTCTCGGCGCCGCTGCTGCCCTGCCCGTTCCAGCCGTGCTGGACCGTCCAGCAGTGCGACAGCTCATGCGAGGCCTCGTCCGGCGTGCCCGATCCTTTCCACGGCGGCACCCGCGTGCCCTTGAGGCGCGGGGAGAGGTGGTACGGCACGTCGTCGCGGTACCGGACGTTGGGCGCGTCGACGGAAACGCTGGCCAGCGTCTGCAGAATACCATAAATCAGGACCCATCTCCCCCGTCGCGCCACGGCCGGGTCGACTTCCGTGATGCTGTCCGTCTTCTCAAACTTGACAAACGCGTCGATGAGGTCGGACTGCGTAAAGTCCGAGCCCAGTATGTAAATGTTGGTCGCCTCGGTGTACGCCAGCTGGACCCGGCGTTCCAGGGCGCCTCCGCGGCCGCCGTTGTTCGCGGCGGTGCCGTTCTTCTTCTTGAACATGGACGACTCCTTCGCGCTCGGCGCCGGCGCGATCGACTCGGGCACTAGCGGGTACGGGTGCGGGATGTGCGGGAACCGCAGCCTGTTGTCGTACTCGACGAGCATGTCCGTCATGGGAATGTCGACGTCCGCGTCGAAGCCTTTGTCCTTCTCGCTGGCCATCATCCACTTGCGGCCCGATCGCGCCTCCGACATGTCCCAGACGATGTCCCGGTTCACGAGGTAGTCGTACAGAGCGCCGAAGTCCTTCTGCAGCGACTGCGCCACGCTCCTCGTGAGCCACATGTCCTCGCCGTCCGCGTCTGGCAGCCCGCTCGTCGGCGCGGGCGGCCAGCAGCCGTGGGATCTCGAGTAGTGGCCGAGGATGAACTTCTGTAGACGGTCCGCCGCCGCTTTGGCTGTCGGAGGAACGCCTGCCGGCCACATGTCGCCGTACTGAAACTCGGCGAGCCGTTCCTCGGCAGCCTGTACGCGGAGCTGCGTCTCCAGGCACGCCCGCTCCAGCAGCGCGCGGGTGATGGGCGTGAGCTGGTTGAAGTCGGCGCACTGCTCCAGCTGGCTGTACATGCCGGCGCAGTGCAGGAAGCTTTCGCGCCAGCCCTCTTCCCAGCGCACGGCTTGCCCTTCGGACCACGCCAGCAGGCTGACCGCCGTTTCCGGGTCGTCGCGGACGTCGTCGATGCCTCGGGCGGATAGGAAGTTGAGAATCATGCCCACGTTGTCCGAGTCTGGGGGCATATAGGCATCCAAGCGCGTGTGGAGGTCCGCGAGAGCCTGGTGTAGCGACAACCCAACGATGGATGCGTGGTACAGCAGAGCAAAGACATTCCTCGTCGTGATGTGGCTCCGGAGCTGTTCCACCTTGGTCATGTTCGCCGGGGTAGGGAAGTACATCTCGTACGAGATCTGGCCGTCGGCCTCGCCGAGGTCTTCTGATATTGGCGGCGTTGGCTGGCCGCGACCCATATGCGGCCGCAGCATTGGTGGCGCGCCTTGTGGTGATGGAGGCATGTAGATGTCCTCCTCGGTTGTGCCCTCGCGGAGCAGAGTGATGAGATACCTTGACTCTGTAGCCTCAATGATATGTGAAGACAGCCTAAAGGACGGGTTCGGCCGCGGCGTCTGGCCCTTGTGGCCGAAGAAGACGAGGACGTCGCCGTTGGGGTCCCAGAGCTCCGGATCCTTGCGCAGCTTGTTCCACCTCTGTACCGGCCTGCCGGCGCCGATCCACCGCTTGATAGGAGGCGTCGTTGGCACAGGGGGCAGCTTTGAGGCCGGGGGTGGTGACATGGGCAGGTCCATCTCTTGGTGGCGCATGTGCTGCATCTGCTGCATCTGTTGCATCTGCTGAATCTGCATCTGCATTTGCATCTGCTGCATGGTGTCCATGTTGAACTGCTCGTAGGTGTACTCGGGCTCCGCCGGCGAGAGGGAGCCGGAGCCGGAGGTGTGGGCGGCGTGGTTCGGCCGGACGGTGGCCACCGACTCGGGGCGGAACTCGGGCTCCTTGTCCTTGCGCTTGAAGGTGAAGGTCTTGGCCAGCCCCCGCCTCACGTCCTCGCTCTTCTTGTCCAGCCTGCTCCGGAGCCCCGACTTCTCGATGCCCGACACGTCCTCCGTCTTGATGGTGGGCCTCCGGGCGCGGGCGTAGGCGAAGTCGTCGAGGGGGCCGGCCCCTCCGTCCCGGCGGCCGCCCTCGCTGCTCCCGCTGCCGCTGCCGATGCTCGGGGTGCTGATCTTGACATCGCGGGGCGGCTCCGAGAACTTGAGGAAGCGGGCGTTGGTAGTCCCGATGCCGGTGCCGACGGGCAGCGAGGCCCCCGTCTGCGGTAGGGGGAAGTCCGGGATGGGGATGTCATCGTAGTCTCCGCCGCCGGCCGTGTTCGCCCTCGCCCTGGCCTTTTCCTTTTCCGTCTGGGTGATCTTCTTGCGCACGTAGGCGCTCCGTCCGGACATGGCTGCCGGCGTGGGGTGGGTTCGAGGTTGCTGGGGGTTAGGTTGAGATGAAGCTCCGGGAGAACCCTCGGGCGTGATGGACGACCGAGGCTACCGGGGGACCCCGTAATCGGTTTCAAGGTAGCGTCGCCGCGGGCGATTCAGCAGCGACGAAGCTCAAGCTGAACCTAACGGGACGGGCGAGCACCGACGGATGAAGCGGTGGGTTGTCGACGGCGGTGATGAGAGAGAGAGTGATGGATGGGGAGGAAGTGAGTGAGATAAGATAAGAGAATCCTCAGAGAGAGCGAGAGGTACGTATTTTCCGTCCGATCGGGCAATTGGAGAGGTCCCCGATAAGAGACCAAGCGACCAATGGGTATGACGAATGGACAGGATGGTGGGGACCACACGGCGCGGGGAGCTGGAGGGACCTCCCGGGGGCCAATGGGCCAGGGCCACACTGTAGCGGGTGAGCGGGTGCTGTGCCCCAAAATGGCCGCCCGCCGTAGCGTCTTGTGCGTCTGTTGCGCCCGCAAAGATGGGCAGGTGCGGCCTGTGACTGGTTGCACGCTCCTTCCTGGCTTGGTATTTTCTTTTCTTTTTTTCGTTTCTTCTTTTTTTTCCACCCCTTCGAATGAGATCGCAGTCGAGTGAGTGAGCACTGAGCGCCAAACGCAACGCTCACTGCCTCATGTAAGAGACGCGTAATGGCACTTGAGAGGTCTCGAGGTGTGTGCGTCTGAATGAGAGGAAGGGCTGGCGGAGTGAGCTGGACTGCGCAGTCTCACTTTTTCCGAGTGAAAGTCGAGGGAGGGGGTGAGTGAGATTCCCTCAGGTTCGCGCTCTCGTTGCGAGGTGGCCGGCGGTGCTTGTGCTTGGTGTCTGATATGTATATCCCTCGAGTCGACGCTTGCGGACGGCGGTGTTCGGTCAGAGCTGCCCTTGCAGGATTCGTCCAACTGCAGTTGTCGTTTTTGTGAGGGTCGCGCGGGAGCTAGCTGCCTTGAAAGCGCCCGTTTTGAATGTGTTCAGTCACTCGGCCGGCTCGGTGAAGGAGGAGGAGGGGAGGAGGGAGCGAAACGGCGTCGGGGGTCTCGGATGCGCTCGATGTCTTGCGCGCTCTGTGTCTCCTTGGTGGAGAAACAAGAAAGGAAGGGCTTCGGCAGCAGAAACAACAAGAAAGACAGAAAAGCCAGAACGGGAGAAGAAAGCAGAGAGAACGGCCAGCAGGACAACAAACGAAACCGGCGGACGTGTGCCTCCAGATATCATGTTCTGGTGTCTGGCTCCTCCCCCCTCCTCCCCCCGTCGTTCCTCGACATTGGGTGCTGAGATGAGCGAGGCTAACCATACTGAACCGGGCATCCATCGCCGTCCGCAGTACTCGCCCGCATGCTATAGTACCTACTGCTACATAATACGCACAGCATATACGCCTGGGGAAGACAATCACTTTCTTTTGGTTCGGTGGTGTCTTGGCTTGCGGGCCCCGGCCGTTTCTGCCTTCGAATGGACGCTACGGAGTATGCAGGCAGGGCTTTGTCCGCACCCATACGTACACTACTCCATGGTTGAACTCTGATGCCGAATGCTTCGCGTCTCTGTCGCCTTCCCCTATGCCCCTCCCCGGACCCCGGCAACGAGGAGCTTGGTGCATTGCATTGGTGGCATGTCTTCCTGCGCCGTCGACCACCCGGAGTCTCTGCCCTTTGGCGCAGGAGTGCAGCCACTCGAGTTTCATTTGCGAGCAACTGGTCGAGCCGAGTTGTGACTGTCGGCCCAAGTAGGTGCCAGCATCCCGCATCGTGATAGGCACCGGCCGGGGGGCCCCCGGCAGCGGGACCAGGGATCACCTCAGCCTGAGCTGGGGGGCAAGGGGGGCAGAACGTGTGCGCGCACCGGGCACTGGGACGAAAGGATTCAGGTCCCGGCTCGGTGATCGATAAACGTCTAGCTCAAAGCTGACCACTTAGTGATTGATTGATATGACATTGTTGAATTGGCGAGAGACCACGGCCCGAGGGCATTGTGTGTATGTACTCTATAGGAAGGTAACTCTCCAAGAGTCTTCCTTGGTGATGATTAGACTTTGTCTTATGCGTGCGCCATGCCGAGCTGCAATTTACAGCATATTGAGAAATTGTGACGGCAAACCTTGATGAATACAAACATTAGTGTAAACAAACGAATCCCGTCAAGCCAAGTCCCCGGTTCCATGTTGGGCCCCCATCTGGATTGGCAAAGAAAAAAAAAAACACCAAACATCTTCCCATCCGAAGCTTCCACGCCTCACGATATGGATCATATGGGCATGCGTTTCAATAAACCCAAGTCTCCGGGTCGTATCCTCAGGGACCACATCGCCGAGGATGCAACGATGCGACGGCCGGCCGGACCCTGGTCCGCGTCCAGGCCCCGTCGTTCGGGCGGAGACGGCCACTTCAGTCGACGCGCATCGCAATACTATGGCAGGCTTGGGCAAACCATCTCGAAGGCGCATCTGCCCCTTGTCCGCGAGCTCCCATTCAGAGTTCCAACACAGCAGGTCCTTGGTCCCTCTCGCTATTGACCGTTGGGCACGCGTTCCAACTTCCTCAATCCTTATCAGCAGACCGAGATGCCCCTTGCAGCCGCACTAATGCAGGTGAACTTTGGCCGTCATCTTCTTCCATGGTCGAGCCTCGGCGGACTCCCATAGCATGGTAGACATTCAGGTCTGTCGAAGCCCCTTGTCCAGCCCTGCCGTCTGTCCCGCCGGTCCTTTTGCCTTTTACCCTCCTTGCCTCTCCCAACCCCGGTGAACGATATTGAGCTTCCCGAATGGCCCAAGCCCGCTGGCCCAAATAGTGCCCGCTTCGAGCAGCTCGAATCGCCCGCGTCGGCCCATCTCGCCTCTCTGGCTGGCAAAAGACGCCACGAGCGAAAGAACACCCTGTTGCTCCTTCCAATGCGCAGTGCATGCGTCGATCCATGGATCGTGGAGTCCGAAACACACGCACACTCGCGTCGTTCTGTCCTTCCACGTCGCGTCCAAGGCGACCATCGGACTCGGAGGACTAGACCCGGATCAGCGTCCCAAATGAGGAATCGTCGAGAACGACAACCTCCGCGAAATGGCAGCATCGCGGAAGAAGGCTCGCCTCAACTCTCGAAGAAACCCCTGATCAGTTGGTGCCTTCAACATCTCAGGGGTCCTGAGAACGGGCCATCCCTGCCCCCAATCCTCTCGTCTTTCCCTTCGTCTCCAGCTGTTGCCTCCAGTTGAACGGATGGCCCGTGGTAAAGGACCTGGACGCCAGAACGGCCCTTCAACGCCCGCTCTGCGTGGCCCGGGCTGTCGTCATGCCCCGAAGGATCACTGGAGATAACGGCACGCCGGGCTCTTCTTCACGGCCTTGACCCAGGCTGACAGAGAGCAACACCCTCTGGAGGATCACCAAAAGGTCCCAGAGAGGCGGTGCAGAACAATCCGACGGGGATGCCACGCTCTCGCCGTCCCCTCAAGACCGTGCGCCCGTGGGACACAACCTGAACCCACAAAGCCAGAAAAAAGGGTCGGAGTCGTTCTCAGTTGCATTCCGTACGTGCGGACCAAACTGGAGGTCGTATCGCCTTCCCGCTATCCGTACTTGGGGAGTTTTACTACCCCCCGCCGCACCACCGGTGTGAGGTGAACTCAACCGATGAAGTTGCTTTGCTTGGCTAGCCTCCTCGAGATAAGGTGAGCAGGAACGGCCAGGGGTCACGTTTTTGACAGCTTTTCGTAACGTAATAGATCCAGAGCGTCGGGCCTCTCCCACCCACCCACCTTGCGCCGCCGAATCGGCAGAGGCACGCCGAACCCCAACTCGCAGCGATTCTAACCACGTTTTGCTCCCCTTCGTGCCGTACACAAGTAACGCGACTCATTGCCAGATGCCCCAGAGCTTTCCTCGCCGATCGTGACGCGGCGAAGACACATGGCAAGGGGAAGGGGCCCCGGTGATGAACAGGCGATCAGCTTCAACTCCTCCTCCTAGTCATGGGGCCTGGAGAACCCTCCGGCCTGCTCGGAAACAATAATGAATCTAGCAGCTGTCAGTCATCACAATCCCGCCTCTCGCAATCTCCTCATTAAACTCAGTATCCCGACCTTCCACTCTGACAACGCCCTGTCGAGTCGATGATCCAACTTGCGCCCGCAAGCCAGCGAGGAAAACCAACACAAAGGCAGAGAGAGGCACAGTCAGCCAATTTCCCGTTCATCCTCCATTCCCCGCCTCCTCATGCACTCCGCATCACAATCCTGCGACAGTTTGTGCACCCCTCGCCTGCAGAAGTTTGGCACGCTGCGGGCGTTTTTCTCATTCTCTTCGTCACCGCGACAATGACGGTCGACGGGTAGACAGCAGCGCGCGCACTGTTTGCGGCCCTCAACAATCACGGGCCGTTTCCCAGGTTTCAGGCGGACCGACTCTGCATTCAAGTTGAAGCGTCGAAGAAGAAAAAAAATCAAAAGGCCCTCGTCTGCACTTGGCAAACTGTTGAGAGTTGCTTCCATGTTGGTGTAGAGTCAATGGTACGTGTGCCGAGAGGATCGACGATGAGTTCCGGTAGACAACCCACAACTACTGACTGAAAGCCCGGGATGGAGAACGGCAGGACGGGGCCGGACGGCTCATTCCTCCGCGCCATCGGGTCCCAAGAGGCCGATGCGGATCGGGCTCCCGGAGCGGCATACAGCAGGCCCCGCCGGTATGTACGGAGGACCTGGGTGATGGACTCCTGATACCTACCCGCCGGAAAACGGAATCCGACGATGCCTCATCAACCGGGGACGCGCCGGCCCCTGGACCCGGCTCATTGTGCACGGCGCCGATGATGGCCTACGCAGGGCTTAAGGGGGCCTCCGCCGCCGCTTAAATCACGCATTGGCCGCTTGAATTTCCGCGTGGCCCCGGAGGAAGAATTTCTCCTCTCAAAACCCACGCGCCCACAACTTCTCGTCATCCACCTTTTCTATAATCTCCGAGCCTCCGTACCACAGAAATCGGCAAAGTCGCCGGCGCGATCCATCGGTGATGCATCACACGTGCATCTCCAAGTGGGCCGAACTCCTTCTCCTGAGTCCTGAGGGCCTCGGGATTCGACCTGGTCAAGTCGTCTTCGGTGGAATCTTCGCTCTTGAAAGCATCGTGACAGCTGTTGATGCTTGAGGCAAGCATGATGCAGAGAGTGAGCGAGAACGAAACCCGTTCCCGAGTCAAGACAAACCGAATCCCACAGAACGACTCTCCCCACCAATCCCGTCCGTCTGGTCCGTTCCCAATCCCCACCGATTAACGTGCTGTGCTACAACGTTTGTTTCCCATCTCGCCCACCGCTGATCGCGATGATCCGGACGTCTGAGCCGAATATCAAATCGACGACCACCCATCGCAATCCCGTCATCCCAAAAATTGAATCTTAAAGCAGGTGATAAGTTGGGATGAAAGAAAAGACAGCGAGAGAGAGTGCCGATGCTTGCTGACCCCTTTTCCCGCGTCGGACCCTCACCGAAGGGGGCTCCAGATGCAATGCCACCGCGACGGCCAAACTCTCCTATTTCTCCCTCCCTCTCCATTATATTTGCTCAGTAACGGCGAGCGATCCCTGCCAGCAACAGTTTCAAGATTCAAAGCACGCCGTCGTACCCGTTTAATTTCCATGTTCCTCCCCAGTGCCTCGTTTTCTCCAACCTCTGATTTGAGCGCTTGCTCGTTTTCTTTGGAGCAGCTGGATGGAAGCCCTGCTCCTGCTCGCCGAAATCCGAGACGGGCGTGGATAATAACTCCGCCAAGGCCTTCCATCCCGTGAAGCGAAAAAGTCTTGGTGATCGCCTCGCGCAAGCGCCGGCAATGACTTGCCGCTCTAGGCGCCAAGGGGCAACGAGCAAGAAGCTTTACGGGAAATTTTGAAATCACCGGCGCTCAAAGGCTTCTTTTGCCATCCTTTTGGTCTCGTCATGCAGTGCAGAGTTGCATGCTGCAGGACGGCACTCAGGAACCTCCAACTCTGTGACCCCAAATCCCGTCTCCAACTGCCCAGTTCCCTGGTTGCCAGCACCATCGAGAGTTCGCGTCCTTTTCCCTATCCGGCCCTCCTCCGTTCAATAACTGGTCGAGTGACCACACCCTCGCCGTTTGGGTTCCTCCCTACTCCCCACATGACGGCAGTTCCTGGCATCTGTCGTGGCCTCTGGTCAAACCATTTTAGAGCTCACCTATCCATCCTTACGTGCCGTTTTACCCATATCTCCCGTTCTTGGACTCTCTACGAGTCTAAACCAGCCCACCAAGGATTCACCCTGACCATGCAAGATCGGGGGAAACTGCGACTCTTGCAACAGGTCTAGCAGCGGCCCTTCATCTCATCCGTGGAGTCGTCCCTAGCGTTTGCGCCATGTAGATTGCCCGCCAGGCCGCCAACCTAACCCGCAGCGAGCCTCTCCCAGGCTCGTGAGGGCAATTTCCGCCAATAGGGGTTCGTGGTGGATAGCTTTACGGTTCACCTCGTGCCTCCGGCCCTCCGCCAGCCTGGTAACCTGGTTTCCGCGATGGGGGTTTACGGTTGACGAGATCTCGGTACCCGTCAGCCTGCGTGTCCCATCCGGCTGGGTTCCCCTGGTTCCTGCCATATGTATATCGTGATGTTCCCGTCGTGAAAAGCCTCACCTCCCCTCTTCCCCTTCCCCTCTCCTTCCTCCTCAGTCGCTCTTTTTCGTTGTCGCAGCCAACACCCACGTTCCTTCACCAACAGTCCTTTCCCTTCGACGATGCGTCTCGGTTCCGTCCTCTCGCTCGCAGCAGCGCTGCTGAGCACCGCCGTCCACGGCTACGCCAACCCGGGCGCCTGCTCCGGCCAGTGCTGGAGCCACGACCCGTCCGTCGTGCGCCGCGACGACGGCACCTACTTCCGCTTCGAGACCGGCAGCAAGATCGGCATCTGGAAGGCTCCCGACCTCGTCGGCCCCTGGACGTACCAGGGCGCCGCGCTCCCCAAGGGCAGCAAGATCAACCTCAAGGGCAACGACGATCTCTGGGTACGTTTCGTTTCATCTCTTGGTGCCTTCGGATGAACATGTCGTCGGTGTCATCGAATCATGACAGAAAACGCCGAGACCCTTCATCGAATGAAACATCCACACATCCAAGACACATACTCACAATGCCCACAGGCCCCGGACGTGAGCAAAGTAGGCAGCCAGTACATCCTCTACTACACAGTCTCCTCCTTCGGCGTCCAAAACTCCGCCATCGGCTACGCGACCTCCCCCACCATGGAATTCGGCTCCTGGACCGACCACGGCGCGACGGGCGTCGCCTCCTCCGCCGGCTCGCGCTACAACGCCATCGACGCCCAGCTCGTCAAGTCCGGGTCCAAGTACTACCTCAACTTCGGCTCCTTCTGGCAGAACATCTTCCAGGTCCCGCTCAACTCCGCCGCCACGAAGGCGGCCGGCAACCCGTACAACATCGTCTTCAACGGCACCGCGCCGCAGCCCGTCGAGGGCGCTTTTGTTTATGAGCGCTCCGGCGTGTTCTGGGCCTTCTTCAGCTCCGGGTCCTGCTGCGGCTTGGACAAGAACAGACCCACGCCGGGCAACGAGTACAAGATCTTCGTGTGCAGGGCCACCTCCGTCAACGGGCCTTACACGGACAAGAGCGGGAAGAGCTGCGTGAACGGGGGCGGGACGCTGTTGCTCGCCAGCCACAACAAGGTGTATGCTCCCGGAGGGCAGGGCGTGTTCGCGGATCCGAAGCGCGGCACCGTGTTGTACTACCACTACAGTA
>WIGM01000775.1:0-20804 GCA_014235935.1 Colletotrichum musicola
ACATTGCTGCGCCTAGCAACTCTCAGCTTGTCCATCCCTTGGCGTTTCGCTTTGCTGTCTGAGACTTGTTTGCCCGCTTCAAGTGACGACGCCCGGCATAAGTCAGGATTGCTTCCTGAGTTACTACTGCTTACTTCGGATGGTAGCGACCCCGCGTTCTCGAATGGCCGTCCGAGTCGGGCGCCTCTTGTGCACCTTCAAAGTAGAGGTCTGGGTTAGACCGGAGTTCATCCATTGCCGGACGCAGTCCCTTAGGTGACGCCAGGCCGATGTCCCTCGATACGAGGACCCCGAGGTTTGAAGAGTGAATTCTTCCTCTTGGTCTCTCTGTGTTTACGTCTTCCACGATGAGAATAGTTTAACTGGCTGTTCTGCAGTGTTCTAGATTCATCATCCGTCCTCTTCGTACGTGGCCTTGCCCTGCTTCTAATCGGTAGGGACTTCCTTTTATCTTTCTTTTTGAGTCTCCCGTTTCCAATATGATGTCGTACGCATACAGTAACTCCTCCGTCCCTCGAAGCGTGTGGTTATTTATAATGAAGGCGGCAGCACAACATCTTCATCCCAATCAGAGTTGTCAGGGAGCCGTAGATGCAGATCACAGCCACGCTGGCAATGCTGACCAACTTTAGCAAAGGGTTGCCGGCGGACTGGTCGTTCTACTTCAGTCGCCGCCCCCATTTCCAGTGTGTCTGATTCTTTACATTCCCCCACCACGATGTCCGTGTCCATAAACAGAAGACACTGCATCTTTTAGCGTCGCAGCCTTACACAAAATGCATATTCCCGTTGCCCCATGGAATACGACCACGGGAAAGGCAGAGGACAGATCTTTGAGGATGCCGCATCGGTGAGACACACCGGCTCGCTGAGGATGTGGCTGGTTCTGGACACCTTTCCATCATCTCAGGCGCAGATTGGCCGTTCCGCAAGGCTGCATGTCTCGCCGCCACAAGCTCTACGCTTTTGGGGTAACATGATGAGCATGACTACATGATCCGCCTGCACGGCGCCTGGCCTCATTGGCCTGCCTTGTCGTAGGGGGCTCACCTGCCGTCAGCCGCGATGCGGCTCGGCGGATCCGTAACCATCCCTTTGGGGGCCAGTCAATAATTCCAGATCGCCATTCGTTCCTGTTTGGGCGGTATATCACGTCGTTCTAGCCCTATCGGTGGGTTGATGGTCATTGTACCATGTCTACTCCTCGAGCGTTCTCCCCATCTCGGCGACCATTAGCATGGTAGACCAAGGTTCCCGGCTAGCAATGGCCGCTGTTTTGCTATCATTCCTTGTCATTTTCTTTGCCTTCGAGTTCCTCGTCAAGAAGTTGGAAATCGAAGACAACAAGGTCAAAAAGCTCCAGCAATTCTTGCCATTCGGCTTTTGCATCCTGGGGATAATTCTACTCTCTGTCTTACTGACCGGCAATAACGAGAGAAACTGCGACCAATACGTCGAGATCGATGCCGACATTGGAGGTCCCGGCATACGATTCGCGGTCTGGGCACAGGGTATTGTCCTGCTCGCAATCGCAATTATCGGCACCTTCCATGCGAAAGCAACTGGAATCAAGGAAATCGGTGCTGGACTGGCAATCACTCATTTCTCACTTGCGATCGCCCTTCTAGTCGAAATGGCCAAGAAGCAAGTGAAGGACGGGAATGTCACGCAGTTGAACGCAGCCGATGCCATACTAGGAGCCATGATTCTCGACTCCCAAAACGTTGCTCTGTCGATCCCACTGGTTACCAAGGAGACACTGGCCTCGAGGTGGCAGGTCTGTGCCATGGTGTTTTGTCAGGCTTTTGGGCTTGTCCTCACTGGCATCCTTGTCGGAAACTTCGGCGATGGAGTGTTTCCAATCGAGCTCAAACAGGTCAAAAAACCCGAGACTTGTGATAGTGTTCGTGTCGTGTGGTGGGGATTGCTCAGCACTCCGCTCAGCAATTCCCAAGACGAGCAATACACGAGCCCAGAGATGGCGGTGTTTTGGGTGTACTTCACATTCCGCTGGCTGCTATGTCTACATAGCAGCTTCCACGCCCTCTTCAACATGTCGATTTTCCATCGCGCCGAGAAAATTGGTGATCCCCTGAAGGGGATTACGTTCCGCCGTTTGCTCGAGGACTTGTCGTTTTACGAACGGCTATGGAAGCGGATGAAATTCACGACCTCGGACACCATTTTCCAGCAATATCCGACGACCGTGTCTCTCATGTTCGTCTTTTACGTGGTCGTTTCGTGGGGCTCCCTGGCGGCGGCGGAGATCGCGCTGAGGAGGGACTTCGGAGACCAGCCCGAGCACGACTTCTCGGTTGGCCAGGTGATCGCCGTGGTCGTTGCCGGCGTCACCATACTCCGAGGCCTTTGGCTCTTCTCGCGGATGGTTCAGCGAGATCGGAGGTCTATTGGCTGGTTTTACCAGATCTGAAGACCCGAGGTGATTAATTCTGGCGAGGACGCCTGTGTAAATGTGTTTTGGAAATGTTTGTATTCGAGTAGGAACTGTAATACGATCCGCTTTGTTTCTCGATAGAATTATTGGTAAAATCGCAATTCAGAGTGTTCCATGAATAGTAAATCCGAGGTTTGTTCTTTTAACCAGCTGGGGGGTCAATGGAATTATCCAAGCTGAAGAATGAGGCGTTTTCAACCCAATTACCCGATCTTCATCCGCAAGAACTTATGAGACCTTGGCCTTTGCCAATTTGTTGAATATTGAAACATGTAAGTACCCGGGTGTTATTGTCAGTTTTCGCATAACTTGTGAGCTTTACGAGTTACAGAGCATTTTAGAGTCTAAGAAGCCAAGTTGACACGAGGCAGGGTTACACTTGTCACAGCCAATATCACAAAGTATACAACTCCACATCCACAATAATCCAGAATGCATGGAGCCAAGCCAACATTATGGGTAAACTGTTCCTGTTATCTGCATAGCGAGCTGTTTCCTAATGTTGCTCGCATTAATTTTGGTTTGCTAGATACTAAAGCGTGGGCAACTATGCGGAACACCCTTTAGTTTCTCAATGCTGTGACCATGGTCTCGCCAAAGACGACCCGGTTTAAATGTCAGACTATCTGGCTTCGCTCAGTTGACAAAAACTAGCAGAACTGGATCCCGGAGTTGCATCTGTGGAAGACACGTAGTTAAAGGTCATTGACGGTCATTGAAGTCTAACGCTCTATGGTGATGCCAATCTCTATCAAACGCCGTATCCGTTCCCACTGTCTGCCCTGGCCCATTTATAGGTGGAAGGCACAACTCCAAGTCTTCCGCAGTAAAGTCCTCCACTCCGCCCAAGCCATGGACCAAGGACGGTCTCCTGGGTCCTGCGGTAGGGATCCAGATACGTCAGATCAGCTTCCAGCGCTGACCTTTCGGGGTTGTCAGGTGTGCTGCAACTGCAGTGGACCTTTTCTGCAGCTTGAGTCCCGTCCGAGTTGAGACCTATCCTGAAGTCGCACTCCGAGCACGCAAAGCTCTCGGCACTTCGAGCGCGAATCCTAAAACCGACACATGGTCAGAACCCCTCGAGACTAACCCCGGAGCGTACGTCGCTAGACGGAAGCATGATGGAACTCACTGCCGCTTCTCCCGCCATTTCATCCCTCGCCCGTCCAGCTCCAGGCACTCGTCCAAGGGAAGCCGCGCGGGCGTCCAGCTCGCCTTGCCCAGGTTGTCCCCCCGGCAGCACGCGCGGAGGACGTCGTCGTCGATGCGCACCGACACGCAGCGCCCGCCCCACAGGTTCCGGAGCGTCTTGTTCGTGGGCGGCAGCGCGTCGAGGCACTCGTGGACGGTCGGGACCGTGCCCTCGGGGAGGGTGTTGAGGTGCAGGTTCTGTATCGCCGCCGCTGTCGCTGATGCGGCGAGGAAAAGTGTCGGTAAGCGCATGATGGCACGCGAACTACTGGAAGCGCGAGAGTGATGATGACGGAGTAGAGTTTGCTATTTATTCAGTTGGGGAGAATGGATGTCGTCGCGAGTCGAGGTGTCCGGCGCCAGGCCGTGCCACGCGCGGATGCGCGGCAGTTTCGAAACGGTTTGAGCGGATCGACTTCCGGAATAGGCCACGCAAGTCACGACGAACACGAGAGGAAAGCTTCAAAATGCGAGCTGTTTGTTTGGCCGGCGTGTTTGCGCTGCCACGGCCTGTAGGTTTGAGGCCACGCGGCCGTTCAAGCGAATGGGGTTGCGATTTCTAGGTCCTGCTGGAAAGTTACACGCAACAGGCGATCGCGCGCCCACCTAAGACTGCGTTAAAAGTAGACGTACACTATTCGAATTCACTCTCGCAGTTTTTGTCGCTGAAAGTTTCCCCTGAAGACGATGGGAGGTATTGTGTCGTTAGCTACCAGTGTAGAGCGATAAACCGCTGCGCCGTTGCTCCCGCACGGCGCGACACAATGCCGCGCGATACTTCTAGGTATGATGCGTGCATACGTGGAATGCCTGCGAGCAGCTTAACTGAATAGCTGGAGAAATACACCAGATTTGAGAATGTTAATCCAAGTTTACTTACAAGTTATGCGCAAGAGCATTCGTACATGTAGATCCAACTCCCACAACTACATGTATACGCTGCCAGAACCATAGATACACATATGCATGCCTCTCAACAGTAATAGGGGTCTCTTGAGTATATCTTTCAACATAAACATCTTCTTTATTTTTGTCAACTACGTTGCCTTCTACGTTGCCCTCTCGCCTCCACGTTACTCTTACCCTTTCCAACGCCCCTGCTTGGGCTGCTTCTTTTGTTGAGCCCATTATGTATCACCCACGGTGTCGTCCCTGGTCTCGGTATCGGTGTTGTCATTGGCGTTCTCTCTGGAGTTATCTTCCGGCTGTGTCATGATCAAGGTATGTCGTTGCTGACGTCGATGGAGGTCATTGTTAATGAAGTTGTCAGTACACTTCCACATCTCTGCTGATGATGTGGCGCAGACTGGGCGTGGCATTTCCGTCTCTCAAAGCTTCACAGCACTGTGGCGGACCGCCGGCGGCGCGCTTGTATACGCCAGACCCGGGTTGTGCCCGGAAATGACAACCGAAAAGCATGACCTTAAACGCGACGTCGGCGACGGCTTATCACGCCCGGAAGCAATAAAACAGCCGAGCACAACCGCTGAGTCGCCTGGGAAGAGGCAGCCCTGTCCGGTTCCCGTGGGAGGCAAGCTTCTCAGTGTAGCACAGACCGTAGTCGAAAGTTTCGAGCCTTTCCAACAACAAGTTGAATACGACAGCGACAGAGATTGGGGATGTCTGGAGATAAGTGGGTGGTGTCGATCCGCACGGGGGGGGGGGGGGGGGGGGGGGGGGGGGGGGGGGGGGGGGGGGGGGGGGGGGGGGGAGATCCCCAGCCACGCGGTGGGACCAAGGGTTCAGCAGCGCCTTATCTCGGTGCAATTGAAATCAGCCGGATCGTCTTATCTGGAGCCAGACGAAGTACCGGTGTGTAGTGTGCTGCCAAAATCAAAGTTCGGGCGGTAGAGCGTTCCGGTAAAGGCAATTATCACGCGAGCTGTTCGTAACTGGTGAAGGTTTCAATAACGGACCGGTGGATATCAGAGTCCAGACCAACAGCACGCAATGGCCTTGACGTCGACTGCCAGGCTTCGCAGAGGGTCTCTTCTCCAGACTGACGACACGCTGACTGTACCGTTGCCAGGATCATCCGACAGACTGCGGCATTGAGGCAGAGCGACTGAGTGACAACTCCTAGGGGTAGGGTTGAGAATTCTCGACCACCCCAAACGTTGAAAATTTGAAGAATCTGCTCCGAATCGTCGGCTGGCCGTGGTCTCGGGTCGTCGTACGAGGCGGCCCAAATCAGGGCCAGGGCCCGGTTACTAAGTAGTTGGTTTGAGTTGACTCGATGAGATCGAGTAATGATTTTGCCCGCCATGCGGGGTTTTAGCAGCCAACGATAAGCTACCCTTGTCAGACAGGCTAACTTATCATACATAGCCGCACCGTTCCCCATGCCGAGCAGGCATCATGGTGCATGCGTGCTGAGCGGGAGCCGTTCGTTTCTCTTTGGGAGCTTCCTTGTCGCCCAGGAAGCGCCACGGGCCCACCACCCTTCACTCTTCTCCCTTGGAGTCCCTGATAAGAGACAGACATCTCCTCGGAACGAGCCAATGACAACCGCCAGAGCGCGTCCATAAGCCCAGCTTTTCATGGCTTTCGGTACCAGGGCTCGTTCTCTTACTCGATCAGATTTGACGTCGTTGTCGCCGTTCAATCTGCTGCAATCACGGCGTGACCGGCAGCACCCTTGTCCGAAAACGATCCGTAGCTTGTCTTGCCCGCGTCTCTTTAGTCTCCCCATGCCGTGGCAGGCCCCCCCTTTCCCCCAATCATCTTGTCTCTCTCTGTATCCGAGTCTGAAGAGCTTGTCCCATGCCAATGCGTGTGGGGGGCGCCGCTGCGATTTCCGGGCCCATCAGTCGATGTTCTTGGCTGACACGGTACACGAATACCGACAACGAGAGACCTTTATCAAAGAGATGGTCTCCCCATATCGAGAGCGACACCGGCCCAGGCGAGAACATGATAAATATCAGGCGCTGCCCTCGACTCTTCGAATGTCCCATTGAGCTTCGTTTTCCCGGTTGAAGAGCCAGCAGGAGTCGTTTCAACTCTCCCCCTCGACCGATCAGCCCTGGGCATCGCCACTTTTCGGTTGCAATCCGTCGCAGATCACAACCTGCAGTGTCCCTTCAGCCCGATTTTTTGCCCTCCGCCTGCTCGTCACTCCTTCACGTGCATAGCGTCATTGCAACGTGTGACAGCTCCCCGGTCCAGCCTTTAAACGTTCGACAGCCTCAACGTCCTCGGAATTATTCGACAGACACACATTTCTTCCACCCAAAAAACGATCAACCAACGGAGATCGCCCGATATGGACACTGCGACGACGACGTCCGCGCAGCCGGGCAAGGCGCACAGCACGAGATGGAGATACTGGGGGGACAAGCTTGCCGTCGAGTCGGAACCTGGCCTGACTGCGGCCCAGCTGATGGTATGATCTGCCAGCTCCGAAAGAGAAACCGTCTGGGGGCCTCGAACTAGAACTGACGAGTGTGCTTCTTTCGTTCCAGTTGACGAACTATGATCTCAAACCGTGCGTATTCTCTGGCTGAGGAGGCCTGGTCGAATTGAGAACTCGATGGTCGCTGACATCCGAGCAGAGTCGAGCCCGAAAGACGGCAATGGGGACCCTGGAACTTCGTCGGCTTCTGGATCGCCGATTCCTTCAACGTCAACACGTGGATGATTTCCTCCTCCATGGTCGTTGCTGGCCTCTCGTGGTGGCAGTCGTGGCTGTGCGTCTGGATCGGCTACGCCATCGCCGGCGCCTTCATCTGCCTGACTGGTCGGATCGGAGCCGTCTATCACATTGGTTTCCCCGTCGTCAACAGGTCTTCTTTCGGTAT
This sequence comes from Colletotrichum musicola, assembly GCA_014235935.1. NCBI lineage: Eukaryota > Fungi > Ascomycota > Sordariomycetes > Glomerellales > Glomerellaceae > Colletotrichum > Colletotrichum musicola. Next base: position 7,447 of record WIGM01000775.1, read on the forward strand.
CTGGGGTAGTCTTTGGCCCGTCTTCAACCGAGCTGCCATGGGTGAGTCTGCCATCACTCTCTCGGATGGGCCATTTTTCTAACCGCTTCCAGCTTGCATTTGGTACGGTGTTCAGGCTTACATCGGTGGTCACTGCGTCTACATCATGATCCGCGCAATCTGGAAGTCCTGGGTAAGCAATATCAACCCTCTCGCAGCTGTATCGTAGCTCCCTTGGTTCTAACGTCTAAATAGGACCGTGAGACGATCCCCAATACGTTCCCTCATGGATCTGGCACCACGACAGCAGACTACGCCTCGTTCTTCATCTTCTGGCTGGTTTCTCTCCCGGCGATCTGGTTCCCCGTCCACAAGATCCGACATCTGTTCACGGTCAAGTCGTACGTCGCCCCCTGCGCCGGCATCGCGTTCCTGATCTGGACCGTCGTGCGCGCAGGCGGCGTCGGCCCCATCGTCCGCCAGCCCGCGACCCTGCACGGCAGCGAGCTGGGCTGGGAGTTCATCAAGGGCGTCATGTCCTCCATCGCCAACTTCGCGACCCTCATCGTCAACGACCCCGACTTCTCCCGCTTTGCCGGCAAGCCCCGCGACGCCCTGTGGTCCCAGCTCTTCACGATCCCCATCGGCTTCGCCTTCACCTCGTTCATCGGCATCATCGTCTCGTCGGCCTCCGCCGTCATCTACGACCTCGAGAAGCCCATCTGGGACCCCCTCATCCTCCTCGAGAAGTTCATCGACGACGGCGGCTCGGCCCAGAGGTTCGGCGTCTTCATGATCGCCCTGTCCTTCGCCCTGGCCCAGCTGGGCACCAACATCGCCGCCAACTCCGTCTCCGCCGGCACGGACATGACGGCCCTGCTGCCCCGCTGGCTCAGCATCCGCCGCGGCGGGTACATCTGCGCCGCCGTCGGCCTGGCCATGTGCCCGTACAACCTGCTCACCGACGCTAACCAGTTCACGACGTACCTGTCGGCGTACAGCGTGTTCCTCAGCTCCATCGCCGGCGTCATGTGCTGCGACTACTACGTCGTCCGCAAAGGCTACCTCGAGGTCAAGGAGCTGTACGACGCGCGCAAGTCCGGGCCGTACTACTACACCTACGGCTTCCACTGGCGCGGCTACGTCGCCTACATCGCCGGCATCCTCATCAACGTCGTCGGGTTCGCCGGCGCCATCGGCCGCGACGTGCCCATCGGGGCCACCTACATTTACAATGTCAACTTCTTCGCCGGCTTCATCGTCTCGAGCGGGATGTACTGGCTCCTGTGCAAGGTCTCCCCGATCCCGGCGACCAGCGACAGGTGGATGGAGGTCGGAGACGAGATCGAGGACATGCGTGTTGCGTATGACGGCAACAGCCAGGATTACGATGAAGAGGCCGTGACGAGATCGAAGGTTGTTGGCGACTCGAAGATTTGATTTAGAAAAGCATTGGAAATGCATTGAGCTAGGGTTTTGCGACTTTGTACCGTTGAGATATGATACCACCATGTGTTAGAGATCATGCTGATTGGATGTTGAAAGCATGAAACAATGAAAATGAACTTCTTTAGGAAACAAAAGAGTTGGTTGACCTGGACTCGGATCTGGTGATACAAGCCTGGTCTGCCGGTTCGGTGAACAAATCGCCGCTTACAATTATCCGTCTCTATTGTCTGCCGCTATTGTTGCAATTATCCTTCGCCGTTGTCCGTTTTCGCCGTTCATGACTGCTGCTACTGTTATCGCCCTTGTCCAGCACTGTTCCTGTGTGTACCGTCTTCTGGGATGGGTTAGCTGACACCGAATATGGGACTGGGGTTTCACCGAGTAGGGGGCCTCACCGAGAACTTCTCAGCAATTGAATCTCTGCTGAGTCAGACAGAACCGCGGTGAGCGACGGGGGAGGTGGAGTTGGCTGCCGGATCTCGCCCTCATCGCATCACATTGATGGAACCCTTAGAGATGAAACTCATCAACGTCAAGACACTTGCCATCGAAACGGTGAACACAGAGAACGCACCACGGTACGCCATCTTGTCTCACACCTGGGACGGAGAAAATGAGATCACGTACCAGGAATGGATGGCCAACCTCGGCGACCCCTCTCCCGAGTTCCTCGAGAGGCCCGCGTACCTCAAGATCCTCAACGCCTGCACCAAGGCGCGCGAAGACGGGCTGCGGCATCTTTGGGCGGATACCGTCTGCATCGACAAGTCGAGCAGCTCGGAGCTCTCGGAGGCCATCAACTCCATGTTCGCATGGTACGAGCGCGCCCGCGTCTGCATCGTCTACCTGGCCGACGTGGAGTGGAAAGATGACCTGACGCAAGCCATCCACGCCAACCAAGCTTCCAGTTTTGGATCGAGTCGGTGGTTCACCAGAGGCTGGACTCTGCAGGAGCTCCTGGCCCCGGAGAAGGTGTTCTTCTACACCAAGGAGTGGACGGAAATCGGGACCAAGACGGAGCTGATGTTCCCCATCTCCCACATTACCGGCATCGACGTGACCTACCTGGTGTCCAAGCGGAAGATATGGTCGGCGAGTACCGCGGCGCGAATGAGCTGGGCCTCGGGCCGCCAGACGACGCGCCTCGAGGACATGGCGTACTGCCTGCTGGGTATCTTCGACATCAACATGCCCCTGCTCTACGGCGAGGGCCGCAAGGCGTTCCTCCGGCTGCAGGAGGAGATCATCAAGGCCTCCGACGACCACACTATCTTCTGCTGGAGCTGGTACCCGAGCAAGACACCGAACCAGTGGCAGAGCGTCCTCGCGCCGTCGCCGGCCGTCTTCTCCGGCTCGGCCAACTTCGTCGCCACGCCAAGGATCTCGGAGAGCGCGCCGTACCAGATCACAAACGTCGGCCTCAGCATCAGGCTCCCTGTCGTTGCCGCGGTGAATTGCCTCGGCGGCATGCTGTCCGTCATCAGCACCGACGACGCTGACCCGGAGCACCGGCGGCTGATGTGCCTCCCGCTGATGAAGGAGGGCAACATCTACCGGCGCTGCCCGTTCCCCTGCCGCCCTTTCCCGGTCCTCCGAGTGATGGCATGCGAGATGAGGGACATGTACCTCCTTTACAAGCTGTCGAGGAACGCGGAGGACCTCATGCCCTGGCCGTACCGCCACCAGTTCGAGTACGGCTTCTACATCGGCATCCTCGACGAGTCGTTCTCGACGGATATTGACTGCCAGAGGGTCACGTCCGTCGACTGCCTGGTGCCGCAGTACATGCAGACGCCCTCCTCGCACGTCTCGAGGCCTATATTCAGCGCCGTCGGGTTCCGATCGGCGCTGACGCAGACGAACGCTTTCGGTGGGCTTATACTAAGAGTCACGCACCAAGAAGACAAGTTTCTCATCTTTCTCTCCGTCAGAGGCCCGGGGAGCTCACTTTCTTGGCACTGCGAGATTCTGGACGCCAGGTACGCCGGCCATGGGGTGCAGGAGTGGCTTCGAGAGTTCCACGACCCCGCGTTCCAAAAAAGAGTCGAGTCTAGCTGCTCCTACCACTCGGCGGTGTCTCAGAGCGGTAACTCCAAGATGCTTGTTGCCCTGGATCGAGAAACCCGGGACGAGTTTGGCCGGGTGGTCAAGGTTGTTTACCTCGTCTTCAGAAAGGCCTATGGGGGCCCCCTGCACATGCAGACCGTCTGGGACAATTTCCAACATACTTTCAATGACAATGCCCAAAAACGAATGGATTCATGAGACTATGACCTAATGCACACATTATTGACTTCATTGTGGGGAACCGTATGAAGTGGGCATGGCTCGACTGACTCCCAGGCCCCTCCCCTTTGAAAGCCGAACGACACCTCTAGCGCGTCCAATTGAAGGATCATAGGTGAGAAGCGGCCCTGGAGCACACCGAGTATATTGCCTGTATGACGGTGATCTTACACTTCTATAACTCGATTCCCATTAGAGACAACGAGTGCTTCTGTAAAGGCTTTAACTGACACTCAATAGGATACTTCTACCTGTTCGGTGGCCTGGTTGCCAGGGTGTCTTGCAATGATGTTCCACGATGACAGTAATATTTGGCGCATTCGCAAAGATTTTCATTCTTCAAGATCAACGGGTGTGACTACAGAGCCGTCAATAAACGATTGACGCAAGAAGTCCGAGGAGGATCGCCCAGGCGAGGTCATGTCACCGGCACTTTCGCCTTTAAGTCTCACGAAGGTAGGTGGGCAGGAAGACGGGCTGAGCTTATTATGGATACTGCCGCCCATGCTCTTATGAATCTAGGTGCATCACTTACACGATAATCACCGTAACAGTGGAGGATGGCGGGTTGCTCAGCCCGGCTAGCTGCTGACGATGCAATTAGACTAGTCAGGGCCTGAGCCGTGTCGCTGCAATTGTGCTTAGTTGATTGACCAATCGCCGTGGGTCGAAGTGAGCTGACGAGAGATGGAGCAGATGGAAACCGGGCTCAAGCTGAAAGGCGTTTTGGTATTTCCGCAAGGATTGTCTGAAAGGCTATCTTCCATGCCTCCCATGAAGCTTACAAATTTGTCAACTCAGGTTGCGGCCCACCTTCGAAAGTCTGTGGTAACGATCAGCGTCGTGAACGACTTACCATTCTAGGCGACAAAGATCCAACAGAGAAGCCCTGTCCGTATCCTCGGGCATCGTGAAGTCATGTATGAAAAGTTGCCCGGCCTTGGCTTTTTGTGCGGTCCTTAGGCTTCTCGGCAGACCGCACATGCGAAGATCATCAAATACTTTGAAGTTTTGGTCTCATCATCTTTTCTAATTTCCTGAAAGGCAATTTCGACAGGAAAGATTCAGACTCCCTACACGGGCGATTGACTCGCCTCCGTCATGCGTGCCCGGAAGTTTCTGCTTGCCTTACTGGCCGTAGAAACATGGGGCTTCTCGTTTTTCAATGCCGACAGCACCGAGTCGAGGCCGCTGGCCCGTGATCCAGCAGTTGGCAATGTCGTCTCTCCCGAGATCCAAGCTCGCCAAGATGCCGACGACTACTGGCTGCCGAAGTTTGCAACATAAGGAAAGGTTCGAGTACCCGTGCCCCCGGCTCTCATAAACTACCTATGTCGGGGCTCCACACTGACACTCTCTCATCCGGCCGCCTTAGGCCCCGTTGATGCCGGGAGACTACGAGTTCTTCAGAGACGTGAAGAAGTTCGGCGCCAAGGGCGACGGCGAGACCGACGACAGCGACGCCATCAACGCCGCCGTCAGTGCCGGAAACCGCTGCGGCAAAGGGTGCAGCAGCACGTTTGCTTCGGGTGCACTCGTGTACTTCCCAGTGAGTGGCATCGACCCTGGTTCACTACCGCAGATGCCGTACTGAACAAGAGCCTCTACAGTCTGGCACTTATAAGATCTGTAAACCAATCATTCAGTGAGTTGCTCTTTGCGCTTAATGAACTGGAGCCTTTTGCATTGCCATGGTCTGACTCAGATCGCGCAGGCTCTACCACACGCAGTTCGTGGGGAACCCAAACAGCCATCCCGTTATCAAAGGCTGCAGCGACTTCAAGGGTATTGCTCTCATTGATGCTAATCCGTACGGACCGAGCGGGTAAGTCACGTAATACTTCAATCATTTGTTGTTCAATGCTAATTATCACTACGCAGGATAAACTGGTAAGCAGAGCATATGCATCATACCTCCTCGAGTATCACTAACCTGTCCACCTTTACCAGGTACGTGAACCAGAATCAGGTCAGTACGCCCCACGCAACATTGGACAGTCTTTCTTCCTTTTCCTAGAACTTTGCAGTCCTTAATATCTTCCATGATGATTGTAAACTGAGCGCTTCTGCATAGTTCTTCCGGCACGTTAGGAACTTCGTCTTGGACATGAGAGACATGCCGAAGGACACGAGAATTCAAGACGATATTCCGATCGCCCCGACTGGTATCCACTGGCAGGTCTCACAGGCCACTTCTCTTCAGAACATTACTTTCAAGATGCCCAGAGATTCTGATGCGACACATGTGGGAATTGTCACAGAGAACGGATCCGGCGGGTTTGTTTCAGGTACATCTTCCCCTTGCCCATGTTGATCTGCGGCATAGCTGATCTCGTTATAGACCTTGTAAGTCTCTGCGGAAAGTCTCTGCGGATGTCGAGGACAGCAGCAGCCCTGTTGGTTCGGAATCTGACTTGTTTAGACCTTCGAAGGTGGACACATTGGTTGGAAAGCCGGTAAGCACGAATACGATGATCCTGTGTCAGGATGGATGGTGTCTAACGTCGGTGCTTCAAGGCTCGCAGCAGTATACGGCTCACAGCCTAACCTTCGAAAATTGCCGTGTTGCCGTTGAAATGATTTGGGATTGGGGCTTCAACTGGCAGAGGGTACGGCATCACAAACGTCCCGCGAATCCCTGTCTAGCATCTGACCAGCGCTGACGGCCGGCATTTACAGGTCCAGGTGAGAAATGCACTCGTGGCCTTCAACCTCAGCGGTTCCGCCACTGGCGGAGATCAAGGAATCGGCTCCGTGTCAGTCATTGGCAAGCATGACCCTTCCCTCAAGTTGCATATTTGCTAAGACGAGCAGATACCGAGTTGAGGAACGTCAGGGTCGGTGTCTTGATGCCTAAGGACCCTGCTAAGACTCCGAACCTGGTTTTGGACGGTCTTTCTATCAGGAACGTCGACAGCGTCATCCAGGCCCCAGGAGAACCTGCTACACTGAATGGTGGGTTGAAATATGCCTCATCTGGGAGAAATTGAAACAAAGACTGATTGCCAAACACAGGCACCCTCTTTGGGAAAGGTTTGGAGCCCTACGCCATCGGCAAGCGCTACAACGGAACCAACGGGACCGTAACCAGCGGCTTCATCAAGGACATTCCGAATAAGCCCAACGGGCTGCTGGAACGCGGAAAGCTGTTCTCAAGTCAAAGCCTCAGTACGAGAAGCTAGGCGCCGAAAAGATCCTCGACGCCGTGTCTTACGGCGTCTCTAACGACGGGACGGGTGATCAGACCACCAAGATCAACTCTTTCCTGAAAGATGCTGTTGCTGCCAAGAAGGCCGCGTACTTTCCTGCCGGCATTTACCAAGTAGAAGGGACCGTCTTCATTCCGAAAGATTCCATGGTCATCGGTTCTGGCTGGTCTCAGGTCCGTTTCGCTCCATATTCGTGCCCAGTTCATCTTGGTCTGTCAATGTTGAGCCCGCGACTGACGAAGACAACAGATCATGGGAACTGGAAAGTACTTCGGGGACATCAACGACCCCAAAGTCATGATAAGGGTCGGAAACGAAGACGAAGCAGGCACCTTGGAGATTTCCGACATGCTCTTCACCGTCAAGGGCGCAACCGCGGGCGCTATTCTGATGGAATGGAACATCCGTGAGATAAACCAGGGGTCCGGTATGCGCGCTCGCTTTCCTCTCTCGTCTTCTGTTCGGTGACTTACTCGGTCGCAGTTGGAATGTGGGACTCGCACTTCCGCGTTGGCGGTGCTGCCGGCACCGACCTTGATTTCGCAAACTGCCCTAAGGGCCAGTTCAACGAAAAGTGCATCGCGGCTTCTTTGCTGTTTCACTTGAGGCGTACAGCCTCTGGATACTTTGAGAACGTCTGGTTCTGGACAGGAGACCAGTGAGCCCTCCCCAAATATCCTGGTCTTGCTCCGGCAAAAGTCGATCGAAAGAGACCATGCCAAGACTAACATTTTGATCCCAGCGACAATGACATGAACCTCTTCGGAGAGTCTACATCGTCCTCTTCTCAAATTAGTGTATATACTGGCAGAGGAGTGCTCATAGAGTCCAAAGGCCCCAGCTGGTTCCTTGACGGAGGCTCTGAGCACCACACCCTGTACCAGTACCAACTCTACAAAGCCAGCGGCGTAGGTTTCAACCTGGAAGATGTTCCCTGTGATTTCCGACTAACTCGAACGCCTCTCTCCTCAGCTTTATATGGGACACTTTCAAACCGAGACCCCATACTATCAACCCGATCCCGTGGCCACGAAGCCATTCGCCCCCGGGAAGTTTCCCGGAGACCCCACCTTTGACGACTGCGCGAAGGACGAGCCTGGATGCGTGGCTGCGTGGGGTATGCGAGTCACTGACTCTGAGGACATTTGGGTACACGGAGCCGGGTGAGTATTGCACTCAACGTCATGCCCTACATTGACCTTGAACGACTCGGCACTGACGGCTTTGTTGCTTGTAGGCTTTACAGCTTCTTCTCCAACTACGAGCAGGATTGCATTCCCTCACGAACGTGCCAAAAGCGCATTCTTGAGGTCGAAGGCTCGAAAGACGTTGTTTTCTACAATATCTTCACCGTCGGAACCGCGGAAGCAGCCAGTGGGAAAGGGTAAGTTTATCCCTCGAAACGTGTATCCTCCCTGATTGATACTTGACCTAACGGGAGCGAATAGCAACTTTTCTATATCAGCCGAGGAGAATCAGAAGTGAGTTTGCCCCTCTTCGTGCCGACAGCCCTCAAGTTAGTAACTCTGCTTCAGATGGTTCACCTCGGAGATCAGCGTCTGGGTGCCGCCGGAGGGCGACACAGAGCCCGAAGTCGTGTACTTGGGCCCGGAGATCTACAGCTCTGGCATCAACACGGCCCATTGTACCGCTCCGTGCGCCATGGTACTCCCACCAAGTGCCTTGCCCAGCACGACGACGATTTCCATTCCGGACTACACGACTTCTCTCGAAGTCGGGCCTCTAGGCTCGGCGACCACGACGACCATCACGATCACCATACCGGCTATTGCCACCGACTCGATCCGTTTCTCCAACGTCAACGTAACGACGGGACAGACCGCGAGCTCGTTCCAGCCGCTTCCGAGCATCTCGCTCGCGCCGCAGAACATCACCGTGACCGAGCCGAACGGCACCGTCGTGACTCGGACTGTCGTCTTGCCACCCTGGCCGGCTGTGACGGACGGGCCGCCTCAGAACTGGTCGTCGACGATCCCTGGAGCATGGAACGGAACGGCCGGTGTCCGTAAGCCGGCTTTGACGACCAATCTTACGTTCACAGGACCAGCGACGGCAACCGTTACGTTCGACGCCCCTGAGTCGCCACGACGTCGTCCTTTTGTCTGTCCCACAACGGCCGTGGTGACGGTCACCGGCCCCACCACGGGAGGCTTCACGTTTGACTGCACCAGCGTTACTCAAACGACAGTGGCCCCTCCCGCCTTGCCAACTTACACAGACTTTATCGGTTCTATGACACCTGTACTTGAGGAAGACGACGACGATGACGACGACGACGACGACGACGGAGTGACGATACCCTGTGATCTTTGGTTCTTCTGGGTGAGTTTAGCCACCTCATACTGCTTGGCCGAATCACTTTAACACAATACTAGACGTGCATCAGCGGCATCAAGGGTTGGAAAATCAAGATTCCACCTGGTATTTATGGACCGTAAGCTCAGAACCCTCTGTTCTAGGTTCGCGACTCGCTCATACTCACCGACGTGACACAGAAAGCCACCTCCGCCGCCGTTCTTGCAGTACCCGCCGGGTTTCACATTCAGCATCGAACCCACACTGCCGGTGTTCCCAAAGTTCACGTTAGTCGCACAAGATGCATGCGAAATTTCCCCGGACTGACTGACATAAAACTCATAGGATCGGGTTTGATCGCAAGCCGACTCTCCCTCCGAGACCTGCCACGAACCTCTGCACACCAATGTCCGCAACCTTGTGTCCCAAGAAGCTCTCCTACGAGTACACGGTGTCCGGGGGCCGAACAACCACCACCAAAACGTCAACGATCACGCCAGAGGTTTGCCCGACCATCACCGGCTGCAACGTCAACGACTACACCCCGACCATCAAGGATTCCGCCTGCAAGGCACGCCGAACTCCTCCGCCGCTGGCGAGGGTCCGTCCGAGGGCCGAGTTCGACTACAAGAACTGCGTGGAAGGTGGCAAGGACGCCATCATCTACATCAAGGGCAAGACGCCCAAGGAGGCCGACGTCGTCCGCGCCGAGCTCGATATACGTAGCGAGTTTCGGGCGTACACGGCCATAGAGTCGAAACGGGAAGACATTCCGGATCCGGACGGTCCGAAGGACAGCGTCTTCGACGGAGGTCTCTTCCTCTTCTTCAACGTCCAGAACCTGGGGGAAAGCGAGCTTGAGCATCTCAGAAGCAAGTTCGATCAAGAGGTAATACACACGGGAGAGCTCACGGCAACGATCTCGTAAACCCGATGCTGACGCGTACTCCACAGATTAGGTATATCTATCAGTTTGAGCCACGGCTCGAGGCCTATCGTGCTCGACGACAACAAGAAACTGACGCGTTCAACGACGCACTGAAAAGCCTTGGGTTATCCGAGTCTTCCAAGTCTTCCAAGTCTTCCAAGAGAGATTCGACACCTCTTCTAACGCCGGACTGGGCCCGGTCGCAAATTTCCACGCCTCAAAAGGTACGCAGGAACGGCCAGGTCGTCGAAGTTGACTGGGTGAATGATGAGGATACGCGCGGCGACCAAGTGGACGATCCGGTAAAGCAAGGCGCCAGATTGAAAGGTTACAAGTACTGGCGCGAAGAGACGGATGATATCAAGCGACAGTCGATTTATTTGACGGAAGACGACTGTGACGAAACTCATCCGGTAAGTAAACGGATGCATACAAGCAAACAAACAATGGGCCCCATCTGACAACAGACACCTTTGTGCAGGAGCTTGTCGATCACATTGAGCGGCTGAGCGTGGCTACTCACTACCAGCTCTCCACCGACGAGGAACGGAGAGCACAGGCGCAGGAAGGCAGGAATGGTGGTATCTACAACCACGGAACCGAAGTCGCAGGCCACGCAGGCGGCAGAAAGTACGGTGTAGTCCCGACGGCCAGACTTGTCTGCGTTAGAGGCATGGATACAACCAAGACTACGACGCCCGTAGAGCATGATCTCCACAAGCTCCTGGTGGTTATCGAAGATGTTCTGCAAAAGCCGGAGCGTCGTGGCAGGTCGGTCGTCAACTTCTCGCGGCTTGTCGAGGACTTGGCCTTTCGCGAGAGTTTTCTTCCTTACAACATCATCCACAGTTTCGGTGAGTTCTGCCTCTCCCTCCCCTCAGCCCGATCAATGGAGCCACTTTCTCACAGAGCCCGTTCACAGCGCTTTTGATCAAGATCTTGGACGCCTTAGATGTGCCGTTTGTGGTAGGTTCCGGAAACGACGCCCTCTGGTCTGATAAGACTATTCGGTCGATCACGGGAATACCGGGGATCTTGGGCAATCGCGAGCATGCCGAAAGATTTCGGCAGCATCTACCCGAAGGCTCGCTATTCCTCCCGAACATCATAGTCGTCGGCCTCGTCGGGGTCGGCGGCCAGGCGGATCTTGAATTTCAAGAAGCCGACTGGATGACGACCTTCGCGCCGGGCAAGTGGGTGCTCAGCAGCCAACCGTCGGTGATTGGGAAGGACTTTATTCTGGGCCAGGGGACGTCGCTCGGTACGTCAAATCTGGTTGATGATAGCAGGCTGCTTGGATGGTTTCGTGACTAACGAGAATCTCACCCAGCGACGCCAATTGTCGCGGGCGTCGTGGCGTATATCCGCGCGCAGAACTCGCGGTGGCAGGAGCAGCTCAAGGAGCCCAAGAACGTAAAGTCCATGGTCCGGTACCTGACCCGGAAGCTGAAGTCGGACGGCGACTTGGGGGACAGCGACGCCACCCTGAAAAAACAAGCACGCGTTGATGCGGACACCTATAACGGCCAGAGGCCCTTCATATGGAACGGCGAGGCATTTGGAAAGTCGTGCCTCCGGAACCACGGCGACGCGGACCTCCAGGGCGTCTGCCCGGACATCCCAGACTCGCTCGACGGCGTGGACCCGAACGACCCTTCCGTCGGTGAGCGGGTCCTCGGCAGCGGCGGGGCCGTGCCGATGCCTGGGCCGGTCCAGTTCGAGCCGGGGCCCCCGGGGCCGACGTGCAGCGCGGGCTGCGGCGACCTCTGCACCGGCTACTACTGTAACCCGACGCCCCAGAAGACGCCCCCGGACTTCTTCGAGCCGACGACGACGTTCAACCCGGGCCCGCCGCGAGGACCCGTCACGGACGCCCCGGCGATCCCGCCTGCCAAGGGGTGCGTGACGTCCGTCAGCTGCGAGACCGAAAAGATCTGGCCCAAGACCTGCCACAGCTCGACCTCGTGCTGGAGCAACGACCAGGGCCCGACGAGTGCCTGCTCCTACGACGTCAAGTGCCAAGGGTAAGGGGGAAGGACGGCCGCCTGCCAGACGGTTTCGACGAGCTGCTGGGGCGGGGCGACGGCTACTGCCGCCCCCGAGGTTCCCGTGCCCAGTGAGCAGCTCGAGAATGACGTCGAGTTTACCTGCGGTGAGGGCGTAAGTTTTGTCCCCCATCCGCCCCCCTCGGCCCCTCCGTGGTTGATTCTGACGGTTGGGACTCCAGTGTAACTGGCTGTACTTCGCCAAGACAGACAGAGATTTGTGCCGGAGTGCCGCCGATGGCCTTGAGAGCGACCGTGTATACTGGGGCAACTCCACGTAAGTCGATATACATGCATTCCCGCCCTCTTTCGCCGCGAACGAGGCGCTGACACGCCGACGCAGGAAGCTGGGCGCCTGCGAACCGAAGCGCGGCTCCGGCTGCGGCGTGGGGATCGATGGGTACGGCTGCCACATGAGAGGCGACGAGATACGATACGCGTTTTCGCAGCTGCTCAAGCGACCCTGCGACAAGTGCCGTAGAATGAAGTTTGGGAGTAAGAAGGAGTGTGCGATGAGGATCGACTTCGTGACGGATTCGAATTGCGAGGGAACTCCGTGACGGATTCGGATTGCGAGGGAGGCGACAACTAGATGCGTTGAAGACAGGTCGGCTTACAATTCTTTCAGTCTTTACTTTGCCATATTGTTTTGGAGCCCGTGGGTTTGATGCCACGATTGTCGGTCGTTACAGGGGGGATAGTGTTTTTCAACGGGCCTTACGTACCTAGATCGAAGATAGAGTAGATAGGACTTGAAATCAAATACACAGTCTCTCGGAGAAGGTCCGGCAGGGTATCGGCGTTGTTCGTGATAGCTAGAGGTAATATCAGGAACACAGCCCAGGGGCGTGGCCCCCTTCTGAATCATATCTTGCGGTATTGGAAAACGCTATTATGCTTGCTCTAACCATACTGATACTACATGCCTTATTACCAGACTCCCGTGCAATGAACACCTCTCACGCTCTGTCCAAGTGCGCGCTTGATGTCTACCCCTTCGTCAAAGATTCGTGAGCGCCATTCACAAAGAAACAATCCCAAAACCCGTTACGCAGATGCGCAGTGGCCACCGTCGACACGCAGGTCGGCGCCGGTCATGAAGGAGCTTCCCTCGGACAGGAGGAAGACGGCCGGGGCCTTGAAGTC
>WIGM01000776.1:6580-20792 GCA_014235935.1 Colletotrichum musicola
CAAAGACCTAGTCCGTACCATTCTTCTGAATCTCGATCTACCATCAAACCCATCAGGCTACCGCGTCGGGGTACGATAGAGTCTGTCAAGCATGGAACTAGCAGGTTTTATCGCCACTTACAGCGTTTTCGTCGACCTACGCCTATCGATCCATCCCTGACTGAGATAGAATCCAGTCGTCCCCGAACGCCAGCACCACCAAAACCTCGATGTGAAGCTGCGAAATGTCGGCCACAAGATGTCGCTGCCATAGTCATACCTAGAGACAGGATGTCGGCTACGCTCCCAGAATTCGACAGCCTGGATCCGTACATTCGTTCCAGCCGTGATATGGAAGCACAGTGGCAGAAGGAGATCGACCGGCTCATGCAGGTTGCTACTGACTTGCACACTCCCCTTCAATTCTCCAGCAAAGGGCTCTTCTCACAAAACACCGAGACAGGATATGAAGAGCTCTCCAAGCTATGCCAAAAAATACTGACTGCCATGACCGTCTGTATCCTGGATAACGAGTGCATCAACATCACCCATTGCAGCTTAATGGCAAACAAAGAGAGGCTGAACAGCCTCATCAGCCAGGTCAAAAATGGACAGAGTGCAGCGAGTTGTGCGACTGACAGTGAAGATACTCCTCTCCACGCAAGGACGGAAGAAGGACGGCTGGCCATCGACCATCTGATTGACTACATCTCAGCAGTCATGGTGAGAATGATAGTCCTGATATCTCCCAGTCGGTACTGGCAGAAGAACATCCTGGCCGTTCTCATAAGGCGCATTACGAAGATCAAGGTTGTGATGGAGGATCTGCAAAGAAATGCCGAAATCGCCCTTGAATCGGGAGCCGAGGCTGGGTCTCTGTTGGAAAAAATACCAGAGCCTGGATATCGAACAGGTCGTGCGCTTTCAGAGGAAGAGGAGTGCGAAGAGTTTCTGCGCATGGTGGAGGCGAACGAGAAGGAGGGAACAGCCTCCGGGCGCGATAGAGATATCGCATCGCACTGTGTCGAGCAGAACAAGTTTCGTTTAGGGCTGAATGCTGCTTTGAGATACGTGTTGAAGTCGATGAGATTTACCAACGGGTCCGGTCTACCGGCAGCCAAGTTCGAAATCTGTGCTGTGGCCTACGAAACAGGCTTTGAGGGGTTCAAGGTAAGCAGAGTATCACCTACTTTATCTGCCGCGATGTGACTGACAGTTTTCCAGGCTCTTCTGTTTCAGGATAGAGACCTCGAGTACTCAGCTACGTCAGATCTCGACAACATGAACACCGCGCACTCAGCATTCAGCAACTTGAACCAGACAGTCTCACATCTCGTGCAACACCAAAAGATGACAAACAGACACTCCGTTTTGGAAACAACACTAGAATACGCGTACTCTGGTTCCGAAAACGACAATTACAACTCAGCAAACATCGACTTGTCCAAGCACACGAACCAGGTGGTTCTTAGAACCATGGACGAGATCATCACAGTCATGGTTCCTTTGATCACCACAAGCCCGATCTTTCTGGCCGAGTTTACGGACTTTCGTCACGTCATCGCCATGACTGGCTTCATTCGGGACGATGTCCAACCGTACCCCGAAGGCCAATTCGGCGCCTTCTTCCGCATATACACGAGCCAGTTTGACAACAGCCAGAAGAGGGATATCCTCCACCTCTCCCAAGCCTGGCAGTCTGGTTTTTTCTCCAGATTCAGGCTCGTCAAAGATTCAAACCACAGCAGTGACGACGAGACAGACCCCAAGGCCCAGCAGCATGCGTTGCGTCGGCTGGAAGACTCAACGAAGTTTATGGACGAATGGGTCGTCGACGAGAATTACGTTACAATTCGTTGTGGGCGATACGTCTGGAGCGTCATGGCAGTTGCGATCATATTCGCGGGCGGCGGCCTGGCGATTGGTTTCAGCGTCGGCGAGCGGATCAACGGGGTTGATCCTTCGAACCTCGCAACCTACCTCTGGGTCGTTGCTGCCTTTATCGTTCTGATAGGCAAGAGCATGCACGTAAAGGAGTGGTCATGGAACGACTTCTTGAGACGGAGAGTTCGCTGCTCGTCTGTTTCAGAGGTTCACTCCATCACGGACATTGACCCGCAGCTAATCATAGCCAAGCTGCTGCATGACGAGAGGGGAGGCAATGTGCTGAAGATCCGCGGGCCGTACAACTCGGTATTTTTGAGCCGGTCGACTGAAGGATTCTCGATCGACAGGCCAATCAGCTCTTCGACGCTACTCCTGAGCGGGTTGATTTTGCTGAAGGTCGTTACAGCAAAAGGACATGCACTAGTCTGTCTGGACTCTCGCCGAGGTACGGAGTTGAGGGTCATCGGACACAATGCGGACTCGAAGGAGAGTCTTTTTTGCGAAAATATTGACAGACTCCGAGCACCGGTGAACGATAGCAGGGGTTTTCGCAACTTGAACAACCATAAGGAAAGAGCGGCCGGCGCGAAGCTACCATTCACAAGAGGGACGGGGCTGAAATGGAAGAGGGTTCTGGGGATTTACAAGTTCATGGACGCTAAGATGGTGTAACGATGGAGTTTCTCGTGCTGAATTCAGATATGACAGACTAACACTTTTTTCCAACGCCAATCTGTCCCAACATATTTCCTAAGACCCCTCTCGCGGCCAACATGGCCTCACATACTTCAGGCCAATTGCCACGGAGCTAAAGATCATGCACGAACCAGTGAAGACAACGACGCCTCTGTACTTAACCAGCCCATAGCTCTCTGCCGACGTCATCTGGAAGAGTAGGTTACCGCTAATGGGACCAGCAAGCACGTTTCCGACCCCCTTCCCAAAGTTGAACAGACTAAATATCATGGGCACGGCGGTCGAGTCGGTGCTCACTGCTGTCGTCATGCGCGCCCACATGGCCGTGTACCCTGCGGCAAAGAAGCCGTACACTAAGGCGAAGACGATGAGCAGCGGTAGTGTATGCGCGAGTCCCCACAATGCGAACGCGGAGGTCGCCGAGATGATGGTCGATACTGTTGTGAGAACCTCTAGCGAGACCTTGCGATCAGTCAGGGAACCAAACGTGAGCTGACCAGCGACTTGTGATATGCTCATAAGCGCCAGGAGCAGGGCGCCCTCCGTGCCGCTGAGACCGATGGATGCTGCGTATGAGGGGAGGTAGAGCGACGGGAAGAAGTAGCCCAACCCCTGCGCGATATTGGACAGCGAAAACACCCAGAAGAGGGGGTCTCGAAGGAAGCCCCAATTCATTCTGGTAGACGTGCTCTGCAGCGAGGGTGGTAAACGGCCCTTGAGAAACGGGATGAGAGGTCCTGTGAGGACGCACAAGGCGACCGCAACGGCCCTGAGCGTGGTTTGATATCCGTACTTCTCCAGCAACGCCTCGATGACGAACGGGAAGACGGCCCCCGAGACCCCAGAAGAGCTGCAAAGTAGACCGTAGGCCATTCCTCGGCGCGTGATCCAGAACTCGTTGACCATGTTGAGGATGGGGTAGTAGAAGATCAGAAAGCCAACGCCATAGGCGACTCCTTGAGTGAGGATGAGCGTCTCAACCGTCGTGCAGAAAGACGCGAGGACGACGCCGGTTATGCACACAACCCCTAGATCTATCATCAGTAGTGACAAAGTAGCGATTGCGATGATACTCACATCCAGTCCATATCATCAGTCCCTGATACCTCTGGAAACGTTTGATGAGGGGCGTGATTGCTGGAGCGCCCAGATATGAGATGCCCGAGGCGACGCTGCCGACGACGGGGATGTATCGGTTGCTCGCAAACGCCGGCTGCTTGGAGTAATAGTTCTGGAAAACACCGAACGATAGGGGAAATCCTTATGGGTAACAGCTTAGTGCCGGCGTCCAATAATCCCACGAATGGACGATGACATACCCCATAGCAGGGCCTCGAAAACGAAGGCAGTCAGGAGCAGTCTCCATGCCGCCAGCCCCCGGTCGGTCGGCTTCAGCTGATGCTGGGGACCGTGGAATTCTGTCGAGCTATTCGGGTCGACTGTCTCATCTCGATCCGATGGATGGGATTCGATAGACGGAGTCGTCATCTCCAGCGAATCCATGTTCCAGAAGGTGGAAGACATCTTGCTTGCTCGCGGAGGCTCACCACCACCCTGACTATGAGAAGTCGGCATGAAGAGGTGCGGAATCCGAGGATAAATAAGCGTTTGCGGGGTACGGGATAGTGAACGACCAGCCGAGGCTAGCCTAGTCTCATTGCTCCCGCGATTCGGATCGCGCATCAGTAGCGGGATGCTCAGGTTCTCATGACTTGAAGGTCATCCTTGGCGTTGGCGAGAGCATGCTGACGTGTAGGTGGTATCCAGATTTCACTGGGATGAGGTTGGGTAAGATCCATATGGCGTGAATAAAATGCTATCCAGAAACCTTCGTCGTTCTGCTGCAACATAGATTCACTCCAACACCTCACCCTGTGAGCCCTGTGTCCCGTCTTTGGGGCCCATGTACATGATGTCGTGGAAGATCTGCGTCCACTCTCCGTCTTCTTTCCTCCACCAATATTGGACCTTAACCAGCAACGACTCGTCCTCCTGTACCCTCTCATCCACCAGCTCACTCCACAAGTCGACCCTCATGCCGACCCAGCCCTCCTCATCCGCCTTCTCCTTGACCTTTTCTGACGATTCGAAACCCGTGGGAAGAACATGCTCATTGGTTCCGAATTCAAATTCTTCTGATTTCAGCGGGCGAATGGTGTAGTAGCCCTTCATTCTCGGGGTGGGGTCGGCGGCGTCCTCCTTGGGGGCGGTCTCGTGGAGGTATCGCACGATAGTCTCCCGATTTCGGGCGGCGAAGGACGGTTTGGGTCGGCAGATCTGGTAGCATGCGAGCGAAAAGAAGGCCGCTTTGGCGTCAATCTCTTTGGTGTGGCGGTAGGCGGCGTAAAGAGACTTTAGGTGAGCAGCGAGCCCCTCATCGACGACGTGAATCGCCATGTCGGAGGCCAGTGTTGATGAGACGGCAGGACTCACACTTTCAAGGCCCCTGATCTGACGCGATTTATCCAGTTTTATCGCAAAATATTCTCTGCATGCCGGAATGATATGAGCTGCAAGTGACATGATGATAGGCTGAGTGCCCAATGTCAGCTTTTAGCGCGGGAGTGAGACACCTGCACCCTCCCCAAGACATGAGATGATGCACGCGATAAGTCGTCTCGTGAGATTGACTCACAATTTGGCCAGGCCGAAGAGAATTAGACTGTATATTACAATCGTAGAGGTTTGAGAGCCGGCCAAGGACTCCAAATCTTGAGACGAATACCGTTGGGGGGCGGCGTCGTCATCGCAGGCATGAGAATTCCTCGTGATAATCTCACTGTTTCTGTGCCCCTTGGCAGCTTCACTAAGCGTCTGGTTGTCTTGGCCCGCGGAGCTCCGGACACGGCGGGGGAACTCCGTCTCATGTCAGGTCGGGCATTCACATACATAGTCAAGGCACAGATGCAGCCCAGAGATTGAATGAAGTATCCTCTTAACGTGGTTGACAAGCGAGCTGGATAGACAAGCGACCTAGACACCTTAACAAATTCATTACACGCTGCACGCTGAAATTTCGTAAGAAATTGTTAAGGTGCACTAACAATTCCTTACCAAATTTCAGCGCGTAGGGCAGTACGACTTTGTTAAGGT
The DNA here is from genome assembly GCA_014235935.1 of Colletotrichum musicola. Classification (NCBI taxonomy): domain Eukaryota; kingdom Fungi; phylum Ascomycota; class Sordariomycetes; order Glomerellales; family Glomerellaceae; genus Colletotrichum; species Colletotrichum musicola. The sequence goes on from WIGM01000776.1 coordinate 12,236, forward strand.
GTCCAGCTCGCTTGTCTGTCCAGCTCGCTTATCAACCACGTTACTCAATTAAAGCTCGATTTTCGACTACTCATGAGGGCACCAACATTGGGCTGCCCGGGTATCAAGTCTACCACGGCCTTTTGACCATCAATGCATCTTTCCCAACCTAATAGTGGACCCCATCAATCCCTCCCGTGTTTCGTTTCTCTAATGCTTATCCCCCAGTTGATGCATGTCCGCCGCTTGAACCGCTCGCCGGCGCCGCCGTCCGGCCCGGCCTCTGTGAGTGAGCTCGAGACTCATACAACCTTCTTCAGCTGGAAACCGACCTGCGTCGTCCGGGCGGCGAAGAAGACGCCGACCGAGGCGAGCATGGCAAACCCGCAAAATAGCTGCAGGCCCAGGTAGCTACCGCCCTGCGACCCGACGATGGCGCCGGCGATGGGGCTGCCCGTCAGCGCACCGAACGACTGGATCGCGAACGCCGTGCCGGTGCGGACGCCGATCTGCCGGATGTCGCTGATCTGCGCAATCAGAGCGGGGGCGAGACTGATGAATCCTCCCGAGCTGAACCCGAATCCGATCAAGAAGACGATAATGGCGGCGTTGCTTTTGCCAGGAATCCACAGACACAGGCAAAAGGCGGCGCTGATGAAGGTGATGAAGATCATGACGTTGTACCGCCCCAGCTTGTCCGCGACGATGCCCGGAATGATGCGGCCGAGGATGCTGACGGCGTTCATGATGGGGAGGAGGTAAATGACCAGGTTCTGGTCCATGCCCTGGGCGCGGGCCTGCAGGATGACGAAGTTGAAGGGCAGGAACATGCCCCAGAAGAAGAGGAACAGGGCGACGACGGTGATGGCCATGGCCGGGTCGCGCAGGCCGTCTAGGTAATCGTTGAAGACGAAGGGCTTGGGCCGCGGCGGCAGACGCGACTTCACCGTCAGGCACGCGATGCCGAGCAGGAGCAGAAAGAGGAACGCGACGGCCCGGATGGCCCAGGGGAAGCCGACCTGCTCGATCATCTTGGACATCATGATGGGCAGGACGACGCCGCCGACCGAGGAACCCGAGACCATGATGCCCAGCGCGGCACCGCGGCGGCGGAAGAACCAGGACACGACGGAGGCCATGGAGGCGTTGAAGGCGGCGCTGGAGCCGATGGACGACACGAGGCTCTGCGCGAGGATGAACTGGTAGTACTGCGTCGACAGCGAGGTCATCATCAGCCCGAAGACGTAGACGACGGTGCCGCCGTAGAGGAGGTATCGCGGACCGTACGAGTCGTACACGCGGCCGAACTGCGACTGTCAGCGGGGTTACACGCATCAATCGAGAGATTAACGACTTACTATTGCGCCCATGAAGGTCATGGTCCATACTTGGAGACTGGTGATCCAGGACACCGTCGAAGAAGGGTAGTCCTTGAGGGGACCGTCGAGGTAGTACGCCTGGAACACGCCGACGCAGTTGATCAAGCCAAAGGTGCAGAACAGCGCACACCAGCCGCCGAACACGGCGAGCCACGCATCCCTTCCGCCGTCCGGGAAGTCAGCCGGGCTCATACCCTGCGGGGGGCTGGCCGGGGGGCCGTCAGTCTTGGCATCCGGGGCCGGAGGATGTGAGGGGGAGGCGGTCGCCGGCGCCAGGCCGCCCTTTTCGAGATCTGCCTCGACAACGTTGGCGGGTTCCGGGTAGATGTTGGCTTCGGTCTCGCGCTGCTGGGAGGGGACCCGCTCGAGGGACGGGTGGGCGGATGTCGAGTACGGCGAGCGGTCCGCCTTCTCGGGGTCTGCGGCCTGGGGATGCTCCATGATCGTCGACGAGTTGGACGACGTGGAAAGCGCGTCTTGAGCGCGCATTTCTGCAATCATCTGTGGTGCTTATTGGCAAAAGCTTGTCTGGTTTGTCTTTTTTCTTTACTTTTGCAGGGTGCCGAAGCCCTTTTGTTGAATTGCTGCAGGTTTGTCGAGGAAAATGGTGTAGGTTCTATCTACCCTTGCAGCTGTGGGGCGAATACCTGCTCTCCTATTTTTTTTCCTTTCTTCCTTAATCGATGTGATCGTCGACTAATGATCCTAGTCAAGTGGCAGGCTTGTGTCTTCCGAGAGGGCCTTAGATCAGATGGCAGCTGGCTTGCCGTCTTCTTATGTCCTTGCAGGTTGGCAGGATTCATGTGTCGTGAATAGCGCATACAACAGAAGTATCCCATGTTGCGGCTCGGTCGACGATGGCGAACGGACGAGATTGAAGATTATTAATGGGGACGCACCAAGAAGGATAGACGTCTCGCGCTGATCTCGCGCTTTTGCTTACTATCTGTAGGATTCCCTCTTTCTCGCGACCTCACATCGCCGCTCCTCGGAGGAAAAACACCAGGCAGGGGGCTCGCAGCACGCAAGCGAGCCAGACTGCCTGTGACAAACCCATGCTCGGTGTTAAACGCCATGCCATTCTAGATCGTCGTAATTCTGGATCCGATCCCACTGCGCCGCCCCTACACTAAAACCCGGAGGAAAAGGCAGGGTAGGCCGTTCCCCTCCCCCCCGGGGTTAACGTGCGGCGCCGGTGTGACATCTGGAAACCCCCCGTTTAGGCAATCAGGCCACAGCTTCGGACGAATGGTGTCACGGCTAATCGATTTGATGGTCAGTCAAATCTGCCGCGCTGTGACTCAATGCTCGGTTTCCGATGGTTGCTGGATGCGGTTCACGGAAGCGGATGTCGGAGGCTGGATCACGTCGTTTCTTTCCCCGGCGAGGCTAACGCTGTTCTAGTCTTCGAACGTGAATCGCCCGGGGTTGCTTAGCGCTTGTGAGGCCGGTCAGAGGTTACGTGGCTCATGGACCGTAGTGTCTCTCCCCGGCACTCGTTAGCCGGTTGTGAGTCGGCCAGACAGGTAATGGATTACGGTGACAGATTCGTCTCAATAGGGCAATCAATTATCATATCTTCTGTCTTGCAGTGCTTCGTCCGATATCTGTATGAGCCTTGAATCCAAAATCAGTTCCGTCACCTTCCAAAAGATCATCTCCGGGGAAACCCAGCAGGGGTCTGGTGTGGGGGAAAGGATGGTCCCTCCCGCTCGGCGTTGGGATGAAGGCGCGAGAGTCCGAACTTCTGGAATGGAATGGCTGCAAAAGAGAATTATTCGGCTGGACGTCCAATCACAAGGCGTGAATGTCATGGTGTGCTCGGATTTCGGATCGGAAATCGAGGCCGCTTATTAAAGCTATTTGAACCACTTTGCTGCTACGACTAGCCTCCCCCTGTGGCGTCTATCAGGTTCGCGTCGCGGAAGCATTCACCACGTGGTGGTCAGCGACAAGAGGTGGGCTTGCAGAATGAAGCTTGTTTTTTCGATAGAACGCCCGCCACGCGACGCCGCCATGCGGTTATCATTGCCGTGGCCCGAGGGTCGGAGAACGAGAAGCCTGCGGATCAGATCTCCGAGAAGTTCTCTGTTCCTATCAGAAAGCATCCGCAAAAGACCCCGCAAGGATACTGACGGCTGACGCCCACAGGGCGCGAGGTACGCCCGATTTACCTGTACCTGCTCTACGTGACTGGCTTTCGGGTCCGACCTGTTCTATTACACAGTAAATGTACATTCGTCAGCCGTTGGGCTGGTGGCATATTTGGTCATCGCGCTAATCCTGTTTTATGCGTCGTCGCGGCGTCCGCTTCTTATTTGCTCCCGTCTGTTGTGTCCCGTCTTCACCTCACAAACTCCTTGAGGTCCTTCGCATCCTCAAAGTCGACCTTGCCGTCACGGCTCACGCTGGCGACGCGGATTGCCGAAGGGGGCTGCTCCACCGATGCAGGCTTGGCCTCGATCTTGGGCTCGGAGGTTAACTCGACAGCCTGGGGCACGACGCCGGCCGGAGCGTCTGCGATCTCGTTGACTTCGTTGGTCGTCAGAGAGTCGGCAACCCTGACACCTCGGCTGGACATGAGGATGGTCGTGGGTCCGCGGAACTGAAGGAAAAGTCGGTCACCCCAGATGGTGCGGCGAAGGGAGGTGCGCAGGGTAAAGAGCCAGCGGGCGAGGGTCTTGTATGTGCTCGTGTCGCGCATGTTCTTCATGAACTCGGTCTCGGGGAACAGCCCGGTGATGCTCGGAACCTGGAAGCGCAGAATGTTCGACTTGAGGCGGAAGGGCAGAGGGGGGTTTCTCGAGACGGCGTATGCGACGACGTTGGACGGATGGGCGACAAACTCCTCGCCCTCGGCAAGCGTGAGTTCGTAGATCTGACCGGGAGACGAGAGCGCAACCAAGCCGCGGCCGGTCAGGTGGGTGTTACCCCAGTGGGCGAGGGAGAGGCCGCGGCTAATGCGAGGAGAGATTGAGAGAGTGTGGCCGGTCCATGCGAGGAGCGCATTGCGCTGGGTGATCATGTAGTCGGTCGTGCCATCGAGGTGGAGCACCGAGAAGGTCGTAGTCGGCGACTTGGTGGAAATGAGTGCCGTGAGGGGCGTCGAAGACGAGATTCGCTGGTAGAGAAAGGGAACGCCGAGGAAGGCTCGTGTGAAGGGAGAGAGAATCGAAAGGGTAGATTGGGCCTGCGACTAAGTATTAGCACAAGTGATAGATGCGACAAAATGTCTGTCTGCTGTAGCCTCACGTTTTCAGCCTTGCCCGCGACTCCGACCAGGGTCCCTCTTCTCGTGAAGAGCTGCTGAGAGGGCGAGAGGGTAACGGAGAGGAGCGAGTAGGGAGAGCCGAGGACTTCGAAGCGTGCGTCTACACGATATGAGGTTAGCACTAAACCGCACATGATATCATCTAAGAGCTGGGCATACCAGCTGCGTCTCTGGATGCGGCGCCTCGAGCTCCAAAGACGTCGCCGCCAACCCGAGGAGCTTCGGTGGTTGGCGCGGCGTTGATCTGGATGGTCCTGCACTGCCGGCAGACGTAGGACGGCGTCGCGCCCCTTCGCGCAATGCGTGCCGTCCGCAGGAGGGACGATTGGGCGCGCATGGCGAGCATTGGAGCGGGGAGAAGCTGGTGACGTCGATAGGTCGTTCGGGTCGTGGCCTCGAAGCTCCAGTGCAGCTCCGGACGGCTCGCAAGGAATCGACGATGCCGCAGGCCCAGACGGCAAAAAATCGGAGCACAATCGGGAGAATTGTCTACCGGGATCCGGCCAGTACGTACCTAAAGAATTACCACCTGATAATTGTCTCCTAGAGCTTATGTCATCTTTCATCTGGGCAAAATTATCCAGACAACGCACTGCTCACGTGTTTGGCAAGAAGTGGGACGGTCCCTCGCTCATTTCCACTAGCGCCCGTTGCCCCTGGCAATTGTTATGACGCTCCCCCTGTTGACAAGGTCCCACAGACCCATTTTCGACTCTCACCGATTCTTCACATTATTCCTTGCACAAACCTCAAACCTTAGGCAGCGCTTACTTCATACTCTGTACCGAGAGCCTCAAATCTCTTCTCGTCACTGCCAATTTCCCCCCCGAATCTACGGATACGCGTCGTCCAAGTCGAACCCCGTCGACGACGACACGCTCCTCAGCACCTGCCTCCCTGACGACCTCCTCCCTTGCTTGCTGAGGCTCTCACCACCATTACCCTTCGATCATCGACTCGATTGCCTCCATTGCTGTAGCGTCGATTGCATTGGCCCACGATGTCGGTTCGTGTGGTCGCCCGGATTCGTCCTCTCCTGCCTAAGGAGCTCGACAAGGACACCATCGTCAGCGCCGACTGCTCCCCTGGCGACCAGCACCCGACACTGATCAAGATCCCGAACCCGAAGAAGGAGGGCGAGGAGTTCTCCTTCGCCTTCAACAGCGTCTACGACCAACAGACCAACCAGGAGGAGCTCTTCACGAACGAGAGTACGGCTTACACGTCCACGTCCGCGTCGAACCACGCCTCTTACTAACGTGTGCAGTCGCGCCCCATATCAAGGCGCTGTTCCAAGGTCTCGATGTTACAATCTTCGCGTATGGGGTCACGGGAACCGGCAAGACGCACACGATGCGAGGTGGCCGGAAGCTCGCCGACAGAGGCATCATCCCCCGACTGCTAAGCGGAGTTTACCGACGCGGGAAGAAGATCTTCAAGGATACTGGTGGCCAGACCACCGTCGACGTCGCCCTGTCATACTACGAGATCTACAACGACAAGGTCTTTGACCTGTTCGAGCCCCCCGAGAAGCGCAGCGCCTCCGGCCTTCCTCTCCGAGAAAAAGATGGCAAGACCATGGTCGTCGGTCTGTCGGAACGCGCCTGCGAGAGTCTCGAGGACTTCTCCGAGCTCTACATCGAGGCGAACAACAACCGTGTTACCGCGGCCACGAAGCTCAATGCCCACAGCAGTCGAAGCCACGCCATTCTGAGGGTCAAAGTCACGCAGACGACGGGAGACGAAGTCCTCGAGAGCACGGCGTCCGCCATTGACCTGGCTGGTTCTGAAGATAATCGCCGCACCGACAACGGCAAGGAAAGGCTTGTCGAATCTGCTGCCATCAACAAGAGTCTCTTCGTGCTGTCGCAATGCATCGACGCCATCTCCCGCCAGGACAAGCGCATCCCCTACCGGGAATCCAAGATGACGCGGATCCTGAGCCTTGGCCAGAACAACGGCATCACGATCATGATCTTGAACCTCGCACCCATCCGCAGCTACCACCTCGATACCCTGAGCAGTCTCAATGTTAGTTCCAGAGCGAAGCGCATCGAGGTACGCGAAATCGAGAACGAGGTCGTCTTCAAGCAGGTTCCCCGTACCAACTCGGGGGCATCCGCCCTCGCCCACCGTCAGCCTCTGCGCCCCTTGGCCAACGCGCACAACATCCACAGCGGTACCATCGCCGCCAAGGAAAAGGAGAAGGAGAAGGACGCCACCAGACCGGTCAAGGCTTTCAACGTTTTTGCTGACCGCAGCAAACCTGCCGCACCGACGCGTCCGACGGCCAACACCGCCCAGGTCCGGAAGCCTGTCGTCGAGCGCGAACCCGCACCCAAGACGATCTCGAAGCTTGTCCGTCCTACCCAGATTTCCCTGGCGTCTCAGCCATCTCAACAAAAGCTGTCAATTTCAGCGGAGCAATTGGAGGCCCTGGTCGAGAAGAAGGTCAGCGAGATCCTTCGGTCGAGAGAGAACAAGACCGCAGAGCCCGCCCCGGCACCGACCCAGGCCCATCCTGATATCAACGAAGCCGTGCAACGCCGCTTGGAGGCTCTGGAGCGCCGCATCGAAAACGAGGAACGTGGTAGGGACGACACCCGTTCAGAGGGCCTCCGCTGTCTTCTGGCAGCCCGACAGGCCAAGGAGGCCGGCGACGACGCGGGCGCGCTTAGAATGTACGAGATGGCTCTTCCTTTCTTCCCGGGCCAGGCAAAACTGCTCGGCAAGATTCAGAAACTGCGCAACAAGCTTGGAGTCGAGGCCCCTGCCGAGATTGAGGTCAACTCCCCTGTGAAGGGCGACGCCAGAGGCGACAGACACGAGAAGAAGCGCAGGAGGATAGCCGATGACAGCGACGACGAGTACCAGGCCGAGGCCAACGAGGATATGAGCTTCGTTGAGGTCGGCGCCAAGTCGAAGAGCCGAAAGGCCAAGTCGACAAAGCCGCCCAAGCTGGTCTTCCCGGAACCGAGCGGCCCGGCGTCCCCCAACACCAAGTTCCTGTTGAACATTGTCAACTCCCGCGACCTCGCCCAGATCAAGAGCCTCCACGGCTTCGGCTCGAAGAAGGCGCAGGACCTTGTCGACTACCTCGACGCGAGGGACCAAGAGGAGGAGGGCGGCGAGATCGAGTCACTGGCGCAGCTGAGGACCATCCCTGGAATGGGTGGCCGCACTGTCGACCGTGCCTACGACGGTCTCGTCAGTGCTGTTTGAAAGCGAGATAGATGGGTTCCCCAAACCCCCGGAGCATCACACGCGGGCGGCTCTCGGTGCATAGGCATGGTGTTTTTGGAGTTCAGCATACAGGCCTGGTGGCCTTGAAAGACAGGTTGCTTTTAGGACGTTGCATATTGTGCGAGCACAGCATCGAATAGAACATTCAAAGTCGGCCTTGGGTAGGCTCTAATACTGATCTCCCTGTTTCACGTGGCGACACTCGTTCAGCAAGCAAATGTTGATTAAATCAATATCTGAAGCAGTATTTCCTACAGAAGCCACGTAAATCATACCCGCAGACCGTATACTTGTACAAAAGCCCCCCGATATCCATCCCCAACATCAGCACAGTCCCTTAGAAGGCCCTGCACTCGATCAGCCCCTTCTCGTAGCTGCTGTACACGATGCCGTCGCAGGCCAGGAACCCCATGGCGGCGAGCGCCGCCACAGCTCCTCCGCTGACCGCGCCCACGCCGAGCGCCGCGATGCCGCACTCCATGACCTCGAAGATGGCCGTCGACACGAGCGTGTCCATGCACTTGTTGCACTCGGTGGCGGGCTCCTTGACGCACTTCCGCTCCTGGGCCTCCTGCATGCGGCGCCTGCGGATCTTGCCCACCGACGAGGAGCGCGCCGAGTTGAGGATGCTGTTGGCCCGGACCAGGTTCTGCGTCTGCATGGCGTCGGCGACCTGTCGGTCCTC
>WIGM01000777.1:0-20783 GCA_014235935.1 Colletotrichum musicola
CCAAGGGTTTCGAGCTGCTCACGTTGGACAAGAAACAGACAATGTCGATTCCGGATCTCAAACAGCCTGCTATCGCCAACATCGCCAGCAGGATCCGAGACCAGAGGCCTCTGGGCATGTTCAAGCTGAACGACCAGGAGTTCCTGCTGGCGTACGAGGACTGTGCCGTCTACGTCGATAAGCACGGCGATGTCAGTCGCACACTCATCATGGAATACTCGGGCAAGCAGAAGAAGGCGACAAGCGCGACCATGTACGGACAGTACCTGCTCCTCTTCAACGGAGATTACGTCGAGGTGCGAAACGCAGAGAACGGCCGGCTGAGGCAGATTATCGCTGGACGAGACGTCAGATGCCTCGACTTCGGTGTTAGAGGCCCGACGGGAGGCAACGCGTCTGGCAGCAACCAGAACAACTGGCTGAGCGGCCAAACGCCTGCCGCGGAGGATTCCAAGGGAACCGTGAAGATCTCGATGAGCCACCCCGAACAGCACGGCGTTCAGATCGTGCTGGAGATGCTTCTCAACGACGGACACATGGAGAAGTAGGGGTAAACGAGGTAGACGAGGGAATGTGACGATTTACGAGAGGGAATCCCCCGCCCCTTCTGTGTTTCCTATAATTGGACACTTGTGTGTCCAGGGGCCAGTCCCATCTACAACCTATCCCTTTTGGCACAGCCTCACCGCTGTGAGCTTTCCCGGTTTTGGGTGTTTTCATTTCGCCGGTTGCCTGATGAGCATGAAGAGTCGATGAGGGAACTGTGCGGACCGCATGGCGTTTTGGGGACATGTGTGTGTGTCTGTCTCTGTGGACGTGTGTGCAAGGCGGAAAGTTTCGATGAGGATCAAGAAGGCCTTTTTTTCGTCTCTCTTTTTCTCTTTTTTTCTTCATGTTTGGAAATGGCGGTTGCTGCTTTTCCCTAGGCCACGGCCGGGACAGCCTTATGTTTCATTTTCTTCTCTTTTCTTCGGTTTTCTCAGGGGGGGGGGGGGAGGATCTCTTGTGGATGATGTATAGGTCGCGCAGGATAGTCCCCTTTCTCGCCAGTTTGGAGGAAAAATAGTAATGATTCCCAACAAGCTTACTTACTGCAACAAGGTGTTCGTGAGTGTATGCTGTATTAACTCATGTTCCAGCGGTTGTGAATGTTCGTTTCGTTGCTAAGATGTTGGAGGCCAAAATACAGAGAGGGGCTTTGCACATCTGGCAAGTGGCATGGTAAACTCCCCTGTCGTCAGCGGCCGCGCAAGAGAGAGGCGCGCTGGATGTAAGCGGAAGGGGGGGGGGGGGGGGGGGGGGGGGGGGGGGGGGGGGGGGGGGGGCATGTCAGATTTCCCATGGTCGCGCGTCCCGGGCCGTGTCACCTCCAAAAACTCCTCCGACGTCATCGCCGGACGGGGAAGGGGAGACGCGGGACGCGAGGCATGTCAGTGGTGATTCACCTCTCTCTGTAGCTTGGGGAGAGCTTTGGATAAGCTTGAATTTTTGAGGGTGTATTTTTGGTGTTGAAATCGTGCAGGGGGTTAAGGATGGATAGCATCGTCGTGTTCCCCGCAACTTGTTTCGTTCTCTGTCGTTTTTGTTCCCTTTCTTGGAGGGGGTTGTTTACCCTCCCGTCGTCGTCGTCGTCGCGAAGAGCATGCTGGTTACGGGGGAGGGGAGAGTAGTGCTTACTTTTGTGTTGGCTCGCCAATGAGAACCTCTATCTCCCTCGCCGTGGTCCTGGGGGGGTGGGTGGTGATGGTACGTTGAAAGATGGGCGGTGCTCAACGGGAACCCCGTATTCGCGAAAGGCAAGAAATTACAACGAGTATGGGGTATGTCCCTTTTCCCTCCGCCATGGATGAGGATATTCGCAAGGGCCACAAGACGATTCGTATCCTACTGCAAAGGGAAAACGTAAGGGCGGGACGGGACGGGATCGGGGAGGGACTGGGGACCGGGGACCCGGGGGGGGAGACGGACGCAACCACCATGTTCCTATGCAGCGCATAGGAGGTGGCGGTTCGTCGAGTCCGAAAGAAACGGGGGCACGCCCGGATACGGGATCGGTATGGGTTAGAGTCGTCTTTCGCCGGGGGGAAGAGGGGGGTTAAGAGAGAGGCCGCGACAGGGCAGAGCTGCATGGATTCGAATCCTGCCAAGCCTTTCTTTTTCTTGTCTTAACCAACGTATGCGCGTGGTATGCGCCATGTAAGATGCAAGATGGACCAGAGTGAGCTTGACCTTTTCGTATCTTACCGCGTTGGGAAGGTCATCGACGAGAAACACATCACGATGCAATGATGCGTGGCGGTTGTTGCTGCGGCGAACGTGTTATAAAAGAGTCCACGCGTCGCCGTACGTTGAAGGCTTGCATCATCGGAGTACAGCTGAATGGTTCCTCGCCTTGGCAAAATAGTCACTCGTTTTAAACAGATACTTGGATAAATAGCAAAGTAAGCAAGCTCCCCTCACCGAGACGGGCTTCATTCTAAGACCCAAGTCGACGATACCACAAACACTGACACCTTTTCTACTCTCTCCGAATCAGATATCTATCTTTCCGCGAAGCCATGCGCTCGCAGACCATCCTAACGACCTCGCTGTCCGCGCTCACCGCGGCGCAGTGGACATGCCCGCCCCTGGGCGCGGTCCTCCCCACGGCGCAGAGCCCGGGCAAGCACCCGGCGGTGCGCGCGGCGCTCGACGCCTTCGCGGCCGCCCTCGAGGCCGAGACGTCCACGTTCCGGGGCTCTGCCGTCTCCATCGGCGTCAAGTCGGCGCTCGAGGACGAGCCGATGCTGGAGTTCCACCACACGCCCACGGGAAGCGACCCGCAAGGCGCGCAGACCGTGGACGGGGCCACAGTGTACCGGCTCGCGAGCGTGAGCAAGGTCTTCACGGTGCTGGCGGCGCTGCAGCGGGACGACCTGATCCGTTGGGAGGACCCCGTCACCAAGTTCATCCCGGAGCTGGCCGGGGACGTGCCCGGCGGGGAGCTGGACTATACGAACTGGGACGACGTCACCGTGGAGGCCCTCGCGACGCACCTTTCCGGCATCGGAGCCGAGAGTGAGTCTGCAATCTTTTGATATGCGTTTGACTTTGTCGTCTTGGGATGGGAAGCTAACGAGCCACATTGTGTAGTGTTTGCGGAGGTCGGGGCGTATCCTGGAGACTGGGAGGCTCTTGGGCTCCCTCCTCTCCCTGAGGATGAGGAGAAGCCGGCCTGTGGAGGCCTTCTGGACGTGCCGGCCTGCACACGAGAGCGTACGTTAATCATCTACAAGACAATCGCAGAGACGAAGGAGAGAAGCAGATTGCTGACACATCGGCAGAGTTTCTGTCCGTCTACAAGGACCGCCGGGGACCCAACTACCCGGTGTACCAGACGCCAGTATACGCCAACCCCGGCACGGCGCTTGTCGGTCTTATCGTCGAGGCCGCCACCGGCAAGTCCATGGAGCAGGTCTACCGGGAGGCCATCTTCGAGCCGGCGGGCATGACCAACACGTTCTACCCCGAGGCGCCCGAGGACCTCAGAAAGGTGTTCATCCCCGTCAACGATACGATGTACAAGTACGACATTGGCGTCTTTGCTCCGTAAGTGTCTCTGCACCTCCTGGATGTAACCGCAAGCTCGGCTCTGACTCGCGAATCAAACAAAGTGCCGGGGCCATGTACTCGTCAACGGACGACATGCTCAAGTTCGGTGACGCAATCCTCCGCAACCAGCTCCTCTCCGGCCCCAAGACGCGGCGGTGGTTCAAGCCGGTGACCTTCACGTCAGCGACAGGCTCCTTCGTCGGCAAGCCGTGGGAGGGCTGGGCGGCCAATAACCTCACGGGCGATGGTCGGATAATCGAGGTGTACCACAAAGGCGGTGACATCAGCCCTTACCATTCAGGATTCACCATCATTCCCGAGTACAACCTGACCATCTCGATACTGGTGGCGGGACGGGAGGTCAGCGGCGGGCTACCATACGTGCAGCTCAAGCTCAACGACCTGCTGCCGCAGCTGATCAAGGCGCTCGACGCGGCGGCGCAGGAGGAGGCGGAGGCCAAGATCGTGGGGACATACGCGGACGAGGCCAGCGGATCGCGAGTGACGCTCCGGCGAGACGGCGGCTGGGGCCTGCGACTGGAGGACTGGGTGATGCGCGGGTTCGACGTGATTCCGAACTTTTCGCGGTACAACCCTATGACGGTCAACCTGACGGAGGAGCAGCTGCCACCGGACAACTGGATGACGGTGCGGGCGTACCCGACGGGCCTGCGGGAGGGCAACAGGGCGGCGTGGCGGGCCGTGTTCGACTCGTTCCCGCCGGAGATGGCGGGGGTGATCGACTCAGTCGCGTTCTGGAGCAACGCCTCGTGCGTGACATGGCTGCTCGTGGACCGGGTGTCGTACGGGTACAACGGGCTCGACGCCTTCGAGTTCACCTACGGCGAGGACGGGAGGGTGGCGAGCGTGCTTCCCAAGGCTTTTGCTGTCGAGCTGAAGAGAGTCGAGGGGGGCCAATAGTCCCTGTCCAAGCTTCCATGAGCCCCGGGCTCAATTGATCGGATTGGACATTCCTTATTCGTCTTCCTCTCTTTTCTCGTCCGTGAGCAAAAGTCGTGTTTTGGTATGAGGTAGATCTAGCTTGGTGATGTGGTTAGCTTAGAGGTCTGTACGGATAGCGGCAACCCATACCAGATGCGGCCAGCGAACGGCAGAGCTACGGTGCCGTGGTGCCGGGAGCTCCCATAATCTTTTGATAGACAAAAAAGCACAAGTTCCCGACTGGAAAGGTCGTTCCGATGCAGCTGATGGAACGGTTCATCGGGCCATGCACCTACAGGTGGTGAGACAGGTGGCTGAAGGTTGAACCAGGCGGTCCCGACTTACCAAATCAGGACTTTAGGACTCGGGTACCCGAGTTTGCCTAAGACAAGGAAAGAAGCAAAGAATGAAGAAGGGAAGAACGCCTTGTGCCAAGGCTTTCCATTCGTTCTTGAACAAGAATGAAGCAGGTCCGGTCCTCCTTCCTCAAGGTCTTGTACCGCGGCTACCTAGGTACTTAAGTATCTAGTACTTAGGCTCTGGAGCTGGGCTCAAATTGTATGGTATGAACAGCAACTTCTTTTTATCACTCACTTGCGCACATACGATGTCAACTACCTCTGAGTCGAGCAAAACGAGAAAGAAAGCAACAAGAGGCCAGAGGTGTTGCATAGAGCACCGGGGGTCACCGTACAGAGACAGTGGACAGAGAGAGAAGGAGGGCCTGAATCTGGATCCCTGCAGGGGATCACCAGAGCAATGCCATCACGCCTTGGGAGGCCGTGGTTCGTGATTGGGCAGCAAGCGAACGTCTGTTCGCCCACCCGGGCACCCAGTCCGCTAGGGCTGAATATCCTTTAGCGGCCAAGTTGAGCACTGGCAAACTGGGCAACGACTGGAGAGCTGAAAGGTGCTGTGACGGATGGCTTTCTTGGCTTTTATTCTCCCTGTACCTACCTGAGGTACTACCTACCTAGGTAGGTTGTTTGGCACCTCGGGTTCTGCTGGGAGAGGGAATAGCAAGTACCTAGATACTTGAATACCTAAGTACTTGGGGTACCCGACCGTCGCCTTAGGCAAGTCCTTCCTAAGTACCCAGGTTGCAAGCCCTTCAGGAAGGAGGACCAGCCAGAGCGTACTGTCAGGTTCCTTCTTGGAAGGGCTAGCTGACACCGAATAGGGGACCGGAGGCTATCGAATAGAGCTTCTCATGTGCTTCCCCAAAAGTCGTGACGCAGGGGAAGGATCTTTGACGCTGGGCTGGGTTGGATTGGCGGAGATTATTGGGAGATTGGCTGCTGCTTGCTGCGGCCCGCCGCTGTGCCTCCCTCGCAGCAGGCAGCAGAATTGCAGTGAAGTGCGAACCGAGAGACGGTGTGAGGTCATTCGACAGTGCTGCGCCAACAAGCATTTCGTCAGGGTCCTTGCCCCCCCCCCCCCCGTTGATCCCCCCGCGGTGTCCGTGGCTGGTTGCTGCACCCATGTCGTCAACAAAACTAGGGGACTTTGTACAGCACATAATACGGGAGAAAACAACAACAACAAAGTACCTAACGTACCAACGTACCTAGTATTGTGCCTTGCCTTGTGCCTTAATATTGACCCAACAGGCCGGGAAATCAGGCTAAGCCAAGAAGAGGGAAAGGGCGGCTGCGGCTGGAAAGCCAACTTTGGCTTTATTCCGCCTCCTCGCAGCACAGCTAATTAATTACCTAGCTAGGTACTTTTTCAGTTTTCCTTCCTTCCTCTTCCTCCTCATTTCCCCTTCTCCAACTTTCCCGACAACGGATCATTAACACGCCGCGAGCGAGAGTTTGTTTCTGCTTCAAGATCGTGGGGAACAAAACGACACCAAAACACTCGAGGAAGGCGAAGGAACGGCCAGAGAAAGAGAGAAGGAAGCGGAAACGACCAAGGACGAGATGGCAACCGGCCAAGGACATCCCAAGCAGCAGCTTTATGCGCCTTACCCACCACAACAACCGCAATACTACGTCCAGCAACAGCAGTCGCACCCCCAATATCACCCACAACAACAACAGCAATACCAGCAGCAGCAGCAGCAGCAGCAGCGACAATACCAAACACCACATCAACCGCAGTATTATTACCCCCCTCAGCAGAAGCAATATGCAGCTTCGACCTCGCCAGCACCTGCTCCCGCGCAGCAGCCGCAACCACCGCAGCAGCAGTTTCTTGCCGAGCTAGAAGCCCCTCTAGTCACGGCAAACCCGAACTCCCGTCCGACGTCATCGTCCACGTCGCCCACGTCTGGAGCAGCAACAGCTACTGCTGCGCCCCCTTCAGCCCAACAAGATGGGACCCCCATCTTCGAGATGCCCACCGAGGCAGCGACCGCTAAGCCTAAACCCCTGAAGCTCTCTGGTGCGTCGTCGCCTGCCCCGCCATCGCCATCGGGCGTCCAGCAGAAGCCTCCCGTCCAGGCGAACCCCTGGGGCTTCTTCCTCCCCGACGACATTCCCGACCAGGTCACCCCGCCGGCAAAAGACGGATCTGAGGATGCCCTGCTCTCCATCAAGCCTCTGAGGATCGTCAAGACGGGCCCTGCGTCGAGCAGCCCAGAAGGAGAGGCCGAGCAGGAGAGCGGAGCCCAACCCGTCGGCGCCGCATCGCGGCCCGTGCTTCCGGAGCACTCCCCGGATGTGGGGACCGGGCTGACCGAACAGCAGGGATCCACGTCTTCATCTCCTCTCGGAGCCGGCTTGGCCCCGGCCCCGCTGAACCTCGCCCGTCCTCAACCTCCCGCCATCCAGCAGCAGCCGGCTACCACTGGCGGTTCCCCCGTCATTATCCCTCCTGCCGGAACCTATCCACTACCGCCGGCTTCCCCCGTCTTAATACCACCTGCCGGAACGTACCCACCTCAGAGCCCCGTCAGCCCGGTATCAGGATATCAGCCATCGCCCGGGGTTCAAATGACCCTGCCGCTACACCCATATCCTACCGGGGGCTCTTCCACGGGACCGGCATCTTTGGCAAATTCGGCCGTCGTCACGCCTCTTACGCCTGCGCAGACTGGCCACCCGACATACACACAAGCAGCATCGCAGCACGCATATACCCAACCAACCCCAGCCAGTCCCGTCTATGTTCAGGCTGGGCTACCTCCCACCCTGCCCATGAACTCGTACTTCCCGCAGCAGCCTTCGTACGCTCGCCCGGAGCCAGCGTCGACGGCCTCGGCCCACCACAGCCCAGCTGCCTCGGTGTCTAGCACCGCACAAGAAGCTGCCCAGATCGCCCAGCATCTGGCAAGCCAAGGACAATACGCCTCACCGCCACCGTCGTATGACCAGGCTATCGCCCAAACCGCGTCCCCGGTACCGTCGCAGACGCAGGCGTACCAGCCTCCGGCCGCGGCTCCCCTCTCGCCACACCCGACCGCCGCGTCGTCAATGGCGTCTTATCCCTTCTCTCCCGCGGACATAGGCGGGCCTGGGCCCTTCCAGCAGACCCCGAGCCCGCCCAACCCGCAGGCACACCCTCACGCTCCACCGATTCCTCAGCCGTCGTATGTCAACGGCCCGCAGAGCTACCAGGCCAACGTTCCGCCCGCTCTCCCGCCGCGCACATCTCCGCCTACCGCCGGCGCGGGCCGCGGGCAGCATCCGAACGCATACCCGCCGCCGCCGACTCGGCCGGGCTACGTCGCGCCGCCCCTCGGACCGGTAAAGTCCAACCCAGGCCTCTTCAGCAGCGCCACGGCCAGGAAGCTACTAAACAAGACGACTGACTTCGTCGACCAGGCCATCACGCCATACCTCCAGGAGAGCCGTTACAGGCCGCCCTACGGCCACTGCCAGTACCCGTACCAGTACCATCAGTATCCCGGGTACCAGTACCCGCCGGGCCAGCCGGCCCATCCTCCACCGGGCCAGTACTACCAGCCGCAGCCGGGCTACGCGCCCACGCAACGTACGTAACGAACTGGAGTTTTGTGGGAAAGATCGGCTCGTGTTGACATTTTGTGGTCCAGCGACGTATGCCACGCCGCAGCCGCCCTCGCGGCATGCTTCAGATGCGTCTCGCCCTGCGTGACGGCACCTCGTTTCCTGAGAATCTCGCCCAACCGGCTGGCCGGAGTTAATGACACTTGTCTCCGGGCCTATTCCCGTGACCAGTCACGCAGACGCCGTTGGCAGAATCGATGCAGACTCTTGGTGGGGATCGAAGGCTGGGGACATCACACAAAACCATGATACCCAGACACGTGCAGATGATGTGTATGGATATCGTAGCCAACGACATGCCCGGTCGCGAACACGTCTTAGCTCGCCCCCAGGCCACAGTACCAAGACCGTCTGATATCCAGCTGCGGCGTCTAATCTCCCCCATTCTCGTGTGGTTGCGCTGCAGAGCTGCCGTGTTGCGGCGGAGTTACACACTGAACTTCGACGTCCAACGAGGGGAAAACCTGGGCATGGGCATCCAGGGCTTTCGGGAGTCTCGTAAAAGTCCATTCTATTCCAAAGATCAAGAGACTCCCTGAATTACTGGCAGAGGATTAAATGTCGTAAATACGAGAGAGCGGCCTTTTCGCTCGAGGAAGGCACACAGGAGTTGGGAGCCTCCTTCCGTCTCTGAGCTGTATCTAATACGCCACAACCGGTTCCGGTTGCTTCATACGGATTGCTCGATACGGAAGGAACGTTGTTGCACAACAGCCCGAAATGCACCTGCCGTGGAAGGGCGGCCCGGCTGATCTGTAAAAAGTGAGGGGAAACCATATACCTAAGCCACCCAAAACCCGCAAAGAATCTAAACTTTGACAAACCACACCTACCTACATTGCCTCAGTTGTGATCGCATCGTTTATTGACATTTTCCCACAAGCAAATCACTCCCGTCCCTGAATCAGGCTCTTGGGCGTCTTTCTGCTTCTTTCTTACAGCTTTCTCTCGGCGTCGCCAACGTCATTACCTACCTGGTCGCCAAACAGTCCACACACTGCGTCTTCAACAATGTTGTCCCCAGAACTGTCGTCTGAAGAGATGTCGGCTTCATCAGCGACGCTTTCAGCAGCATCGACGCTTTTCTCCGTGAATATCCTCATCACCGGAGCCACCGGCTACATGTGAGCTTAG
Source organism: Colletotrichum musicola (assembly GCA_014235935.1). Classification (NCBI taxonomy): domain Eukaryota; kingdom Fungi; phylum Ascomycota; class Sordariomycetes; order Glomerellales; family Glomerellaceae; genus Colletotrichum; species Colletotrichum musicola. The sequence goes on from WIGM01000777.1 coordinate 9,639, forward strand.
ACCCATGCTTTGAAGAAACACCCATCACAAGCACGTTGGAAGCGGATAGGGACTAACACCGGATGTTTTGCGTCGCCAAACAGCGGAGGCTCCGTCCTCACGCGCCTTCTCGGCTCCGGGATGATGTTCAGAAAGAACGCCAACTTCACCGCCCTTGTCCGGAAGCAGGAGCAAGCCGACCTCCTTAGTACCAAAGGCGTCAACGGGGTTGTGTTCGCCGGCCTCGACGACACCGAGGTCCTCAGGAAACAGGCTAGCCAGCACGACATCGTTATCAACACGGCCAGCGCGTCGCACCTTCAAGCCGCCGAGGCCATCCTACTTGGCCTCGCCGACCGCAAGAAGGGCGGTAAGATGGCCTGTCTAATTCACGTAATATTTCTCTACCTCACCTTTTCCTCTTGGGAAAGAAGGCTAACTTTGGGCTTCCACTTATAAAAAGACCAGCGGTACGTCCTGTTTCGGTGACAATCCCGTCTCCGGCATCTATCGAGATGATAACCAGGAGATTATCCACTCGGACAACGAGCCCAACACCATCAAACACCAGCTGCTTTATGCCTATGAGAAGCACCGAGAAGAGACGCACCCGTATCCCCAGCGGACCACGGACGTATTCGTCATGGAGCGCAGCGAGCAGCTTGGAGTGCGAGCACACATCCTATGCTCGCCGACCATCTACGGCATCGGCACGGGCTTCTTCAACCGCCTCTCCATCCAGGCCGTCGGCATCATGCGCGCCGCCCGACGGGACGGTTACGTCTTCGTCATCGGCCAAGGCGCCGGGGAGTGGGACCACGTGCACATCGAGGACCTTTCGTCCCTGTACGAGCTCATGGTCGACCACCTGACCAAGGGCAACTTCCTACCTTGCAACATGACGGGGATGTACTTCACGGAGGCGGGGCACCACTCCTGGCGCGAGGTGTCGGAGAGGGTCGCGAAGGAAGGGTTCAGGCTGGGATATCTGCCGTCCGATGAGGTGAGGGAGGTGACGTTGCAGGAGGCCAAGGAGAAGATGGGATCGGACATGCCTGCGGAGTTGCTGGAGCTGGGGTTTGCGTCCCGGTCGAGGACGAAGGCGGGCTATGCCAGGGAGTTGCTCGGATGGGATCCTGTCAAGACGAGGACGGATTTCGAGGAGAGCTTCGCCAAGGAGTGGGAGGCTGTTATGCAGGAGATTGCGTGAAAAGCCGTATAAGCCAGAAGCGTATCATCTCTAGCTCTAGGATCCGGCGGAAAGGGGGCAAGAGTACGTTGGGACCCAATAAAGCGTCGTTGCTGAACTGATGTCGCACCGGAGATGTCACGCTGGCCTACGTGGAGCATGGTTCTCAACCCCGGATTTCACGACGCAACGCGAATGTCAAAAACCACGATACTTTTCGAAGCATCGGACGACCAGGGAAGGACGGGCGGGCTTAAGGCACCCCGGCTGGGCCTCCCAATCCAGGGTGGGACATGACGAGGACCTGCCCGGCACGAGTCAAGATCCCAACGAGACCGAGATCGAGACCGGTCATCCTACGGGGGGAGTTGCGGGCTAACTCGTGGTCTACGTTCAGGCAGTCGCGCGGCAAAGTTGCAATATGCTCCAAATGTCCACGCCAGCATTTCTTAGGAGAGGGTGAAAGGGCGGGACTCGTTTTTCACACACTCGAGTCGAGTATCTCACATCCCCTTTAGCCACAACAGCCCGCTGCCGTCAGTCATCGTTGCTATTGTCCATTGTCGTCGTTGCTGCCCGTCATGCTTGCTGCTGTCCGTCAATATCGCTACTGTCCACCCTTGTCGCTGCTCTCGGTCGGTGGGATATTCAGGCTAGGATGTGGAATTGGTGTTCCCGATCAAAAGCCTCCGGCGTCGTCAACAAGAGAAGGATGTTGAACTTCTGGTAACGTCTCGACTTCCTGCCTGCGCTTATTTCATACCTCCTTCCACACCAAACGGACCGGAGGAGCGGAGGCACACCCGAGCGCAAGGATTCAATTTCCACACAACGGCGGCCCCCCTGTCTTGCCAGCCGGCCGGTATGCTTCGATGTCGTTTGAGCCCGGACAGTCTCTTTGACCTTACCCTAGAACTCTAGAAGAAAAGCCACAAAATATGTAGGCACTAGTGTAACTAACACCGTTAACCACTGACCCGGAGTCTATTCTGGAATACAGCCTTGGCGAGTCCCCTCTTCTTACTCGCGCGATACCACGTGGGACTATCGGGCTTGGAGCCCACGCGAGAGCAGGGAATGCCATGCTGGCGAAGGGCTCGAGCAAGGTCTCCGAGAGAGCGGTTTTGGGACCTCCAGCGACTTTTGACGTCGGGCGGCGACAGGTGTGTGGGGAACTTGGCTCCATGCCGCCACAGACGAAGGAACGGTGGTAGGGAAGTAGTCCGCAAAAAGGTTGGGAACCGAGAGAGAGAAAGAAAAAAGGTTTTCTTCTCTTCCCCTTCCTTGCTTTTTCTCATTCATGTGTCGTGTGCTGCGAGGAAGGTTCGTCTCAAGTTTCGGGCTGCGGGTGGGAGATCCGTGAAGGGAGTCGAGTCAGCACCTCGCCAGTAATGACCTGCGGTCAAAGGCCGAGCAAGAAGAATAATCTTCGCTACCCGAAGTCTGGCTCGGAGAACACCGATAGCCCATAGCGGGTTGGGTGTCCTATATCCGTTTTACGTATTTCGCGACATCCCTTGTAGCTATCACCTAGGAAGAGCGTAGAGTTCCCAGGATCTGGTTGTCGTGCTTGCGGTTGTCAAGTCCGGCCAGGACCCCCGGACGGAATTTCGCTAGCTCCATTCTGCCGATGATCCGGAAGGGTAGGCGGGAAGCGTTCGTGGTTTTCAGAGTGCGGCCCGGAGCATGAAGTGGGATGGTCCGATGGCGTTTCAAGGCCCCGGGGCCGGACATGGGGTGCGAACGGTCCCTAAGCAGCCCCCCCCCCTTTGAGATTGGTCCTGTGTAATTGAAGGGGTAGGGGAAAAAGAGCAGAAGGCTGGGCAAAAATGCTGTTTCGGCGGCAACCATGCCACAAGTCTCTGAATACGGATAGACACGCCTAAGCTAATGCCTCAAATCACCTACTGTGTAGGCACCGGTTGCAGCGGAGCGCGTCAACCGCCGGCGGCTTCTGGCACTAGAGAAACTCCTGACCACGCACCACGTTGTCCATCAGGCTAATCGAGATAGCCGATCTGCTGGCGGGCGGTGACAGGTTGGAAGTGACCGTCGCTTAATTCCATATGACATGCAGCCGGGCATCTCGTGACTTTTGCAACTCGACGGTGACTGCCTCGAACAAGGCAAGATCAGGCAACTCGCAGACTCGGTGAGCACCGCGCCAAGCAGCCCGCGGATCCAAAGACAGGCCAGGGCAGGCGGATCGGTGGTCCTCCTGTGTGCTCGGGGCCCATCCTTAGGATCCATGCCGCCGCCGGATTGGTTGAGGCGGGAAATCCGAAGGCGATCGGCGTTGGCTGGAAGCGCATCGACCTTTGTTCGAACGGCATGCTGGGCTCTGGATGGCTTGGCTTTGCGGGGGTCCTGGAAGCATCGGCAGCGTTGAACATCCGTACCTTCGTCTTTGTGTGCATCTTCTTCTTGATACACCCGCATGACCGCCTTGCCAGCGTCTTGAACCTCTAGGTAGTTGCACGACCTCCCGCGATGGAATTAGGTATTTCTCGACCGAACCGTTGTGCTGCAAGGGGTGTCGTGTCGGGAAAGGAGCAATCTTGGGTAGTGTTGGGTCATTGGTGCAGAGTTGATGGTGTAGAAACGCACTGCCAAGACTAGTGCAGAGTGATAGCCTTCTTCAATATGGATAAACGTCCACCTTTCGGCCGGGAGCGGGTTAATGAAGTTGTGGTCGTCCCAAGAGACGGGCGTCCGTTGGCTCGTGGTGGAGTTCGTGCCCTGAGCTCTGAACTGACCCGACGGAGACGGTGTGACGCGCCGTCTCCTCTCTTTGATACGACGGATAGGCGTGCGCGATATACCCATGTATCAAAAGGTGCAGAAAGACGCCATAGCGCCCTCAACGGCGCCCTCAACGGCGCCCTCAACGGCGGTGAGCTTCCAGAACACCACGGTCATCTGCCGCTTCTCGAACGTCTTAATTTAGGATGTCGACATACACACGGATACGCCATGCATCTGGCCGGGGCTGCAGCCACCAGGGGTTAAGCCGAGCTTACTCAGAACTGAGGACTCGGCGTATGATGAGGTCAAGAAACATTTTAATTGTAGGCTTCGCGGAGGGAGCCCATGCGTTTTGCCGCATGTCAGCTTTCAAAGCCAGTAGTGTAGGCAAGAAGCGGGCGTGCCGCCGCCACCGCCAAAACTCGGGGTTCGTCCGCAATAATAGGGATAGGTAACTGGAAGTTGCCCGAGAGCACGCACGGATGATTTCCCATGAAGCGTCGTCTCGTTGCTTCAGTGTTCCAGCACAAAGAGCGGCTTTTCCGTTTCGTGGACGTCGACGTCGATTTTGATAATCGAAACCGTGCATCTGCAATGAGATGCTTCCGGTGTGAGCGAGCAATGGAATGGACAGGGCAGGGTGCGAGTCGATTGACACGCACGGAGTGTTGTAAGTGCTATGTAATACGGGCTCCAGTCTCGCAATAGGCCGGGGTTCGTTGTCTGGGGATTGCTGCCCAACTCCGAGACTCGATTGGCAGGGGTTAATTGTTCGGACGTCTGAGTCGCGGGTCGGTGACCGGTGAGCAAAAATCCAGATTTTGAGCGACCGAAATCATGGTCATGGAAACACCGAAGCTGGGAGATGCTGGCTATTGTTCTCTCGCATTGCAAGGCATCCATTCAACCTCGCCTGAGCCGTGAGGCGAGGGTGACGTGGTGCTTGTCGAATGGCTTCCGGTCGGTCTTTCGCCCGATCCGACGCCACGGCTCTCCTCCGCCGCCTGACATGCCTTCACTAAAGGCGGAGGAAGTCAGATGCGGTCGGCCATGAGCGATAAATAGCATTGCGGGTGCCCTCGCTACTAGTTTTGTGCACCACAGAAGAGGGTCAGGGTGGTTTTACCCCTGGCCGTCGCTCCTTGGTTGCCGCCCCTTGCGGGAGATCGTCTACTGTTTTAAGACCGGGGGAATCAAGGGGGCATTTGGCAATGGCATTGGGAGTTGTGATATCTCGGACGCCAGCATAGCAGAACCCCGGGGCTTGTCGCATGACGGAGGCGGGCGACACCGCATTAGCCACAGCCAGGCATTCCGAGCCAACATTTATGCCGCGGTGCTGCATATGGGGAGCAAAACGGCTTTCTTCTCCCAGATAAACGAGGCCCATTCGCTGCTAGAGCAGACATGCATCTCGATCTCGTCGTGCTGGTGCGCTTCGTCGACTGTTTGGACTGTGGTCTCCTGACCGACCTGTATATTGTCCTTGAGTTTTGGGATTCTGACTTGGTTACGAGGATACCGCTAAGAGCGGTGAGGCTCTCGCTGGCTGACGGTTAGCGCATCCTATACTGACTGGAGCTACATCACCTGAGGGATTAGCAAGCGGTGCCGCCGTGGTAACTGCGGCAATAGCTACTGGTGAGGGGTTCGTTATGGCTCCTGGAGTAATATGCCGGCACCCGTTGGAAATTGGCACGACGATGGCTTGTTCTTCCTCAAATTGGGAACACCCAACATCGATCATCGATGTCAAAGGTGCGGGCGGCAAGTAGCGGTCGGTCGGGTAGTCAATCAATCTCGAGCTTGCAAGGTGAGGTGGGCGTGCAATTCGTGTCTCGTCCTTGTGGACGGTCGTCCGAGTCTCTGACCCCAGAGTCCATTCAATGCTGCCAGTCCGATCCCAAAAGAAGTGGTTCGCGCCCTCCGTGAACTAAAAGAGGCGTTCTGATCGACAGGCAAGAATTAGCGGACATGCGTGGGACTTTGACAGGAGGCTCTGAGTGAGGCAGGAATGGGTCGTGATAGAAAGCCGGCTGTGCTGATTAAGGGCCTTTCTGGTCGCCTCTCGCCCATGGACGACGTCCGTAGATGCCCTAAACTATCTCGAGACGCAGCATGGTATCCAGGATTCCAGGGTCCATCCCGCAGCGGCGCCCTCGCATCATTCCGTGTCATTGACGCGCCCCGTATGGCGTAGTTCTCGCGTTGGTGGCCCTGAAAGTTCCGGATTCAGCGAAGCTGGCCAGGGTTCTTGGATGTTCTCGGGGGCTCGTTAGGGGGTCCTTGAGGCGCTTGTTGGGCTTTGGAATTTCCCCCTTGGGCGGGGTGGAACAGTAACGGGTGGACCGTGGGCCTCGGGTTGCCCAGAGCCCCAATGTCTTGTCCGGGTAGCCCCCGTCGTCGTCCAGCGGAAGGGCCTTCATTGCATTGAATTGCATGGCCAGTGCGTTGTTGCAACGAATGTCGAGATGGCTCCAGAAGGGCATGATGAGACTTGTGTGCTTGGCCAGGCCACTGATCATCTTAGGTACCTGGCCGTAGCTCGGTTGACCGGCGGGGATGGCATTGTGTGTCGCATTTGGAGTGGACGACTGCCGGCGAGGAGGAAAGAAGCCTGAGAGGAAGCCCAAAGCGACAATAAGCACCCCAGGCCTTGCGGTAATACGCCGTGAGGTTGTGCCAAAGGCGGTTTGGTTTGGCTTGGCTTGGCCAAGGGCGGGCCGGCCACGGCAGAGGAGGGCTAAGAGCTGCGAGCTGCGAGCTGCGAGCTGGCAGCCTTTGTGTTGTTCGTTGCTGATGTCAGGCCATGTCGAAACCTGCTTGCTGTCCGGCCCGCTTTGCTTTTGCTTTGCTTTGCTTTGTTGCGTCTGCGCTTGCCATGCGGCGTCAGCGGTGGAATAAGCAGGGGAAACTGCATCAACAATGAATTCGATGGACCGTACAGAGCAGAAAGGAAGGATGGGAAAGGAAGATCAGAGTTGTGTGAGGATGGAGAGGTTGGTTGAGGTCACAGACCACCCGTCGCCAGCCAAGGCAGCAGCAGAAGATTTCAATTTTGAGGCTGATGAGATGTCGCCTCAGCATTGAGCAACTAGGTAGGTAGGTACCCTGCCCGGGTTCTTTTCTCCTGTTGATGAGTGGTGCCTTCCCAGGAATCCAGCTTGACATGTAGCATGTAGTTAGACAGGTAGGCAGGTCCCTGAATCCAAAGCCACTTCAGTTGAGGTTGAAGGTCTTTCAGTCCGGTATGGGGAAAAGGCGTGAGAAACAGGTACTCAAGGCATACCGCCAGAATTGAATGGAGGGTAAGGTACAAAGGCGGGTTCGAGCAGTACCTGAGCAGGTCCCTAGGGGGTAAGGCAACACAGACTACCTAGGTGAGAGAGAAAAAAAAAAGGTACGTGCCAAACCAAGCGAAAAATGCGTGCAGATGAAGGTACCTCACAGGCCTCCCTCCACTATTCAGCCAGCCCAAAGGAAAAACACCAGCAGGGTCTCGTTGGTACCTCCTTGGGTTTGAGTTGCCTCCAATCTACAAGCGCTGCGCTGCGTGTCTACTAGCAACCTCTGGTTACCCGCGCGCCCTTCGGTGCGTAGGTAGTGTAAAAGCCCAGGCCAGCCCGGACCACCTCACCCCCTTCCCGTGTCCATTCAGCGCCTTGCCTGCCCTCAGTGGTCCGCCGCCCGCTGCCCGTCGCCTGCCTTTTCGCCTCCACTTTTGGGCTCCCATCCCCATTAAGGTACGGTTTTCCCTTCTCCTTCTCCTCCCGAACTCTGCTCTCTCCTCTCCTTCCTTCCTCCACTCCACGATCTTTCGAGTTCTCGACAAAGGCATCTGCCTCCCACATCGACCTGTCCTACCCATTCGGACACGGCGCTTCGGCTTCGGCTTCGTTTTCTACCGTCATCAATTAAAATCCTCGCCGCCGCCCGATTTCCTGAATCCACCCTCGTCTCTCGGTCGGCATCTTTCGTCACCGACATCGACATCCCCAGACCCCGTCAGTAACGCCATCACCGCTTTCGATCCGATCACACATACATACCCACAGGCACCCAGCAGGTAAGCTTTGCCCTCCACGTTTGTGGTTTCCCAAGCCTGGTGGTCTTGCTATCGTCCCTCCTCGTCGGTCTTCGTGTGTGTTCACACATTAAATCGTCCTGTTCTCGGACGACCTTTTCGGCTGGACCTTGCGGGCCATGCTTCCCTCCCCAGCCTACAGTGTGCCCGATACCAGTTGTTGCCTTACCTACCGTCGTAGCCAGCCTCCGGCTGGCCCCACCAAGCTCTTCCCTCGTCCAAAACTTTGCTCCACAGTTTAACTAGCATCTCTCTTCCAAGCTGAGCAATATCACACTCTTACTTTTACATTAATGCTGACGCTCTCTCGTCTTTAGCCAGAACAGCTCCGCCATCGACACCACCAACTCTTGAATCAATACCAACCCGACCGACATTTGCTTCCTTCCTGTACGGAACGGAGCATCCCAAAAACATCAGCCAACATGACGACCATGGTAAGTCAGCGTCCGGGTCTGGGTCTTCTGGACCCTTTGTCGAGGGAGATCTAACCCCGTCACAGGATCTTCGCGTCGGCAACAAGTACCGCATCGGTCGTAAGATCGGTTCCGGTTCTTTCGGTGATATCTACCTCGGTACCAACATCATCTCCGGTGAGGAGATTGCCATTAAGCTCGAGAGCGTCAAGGCCAAACACCCTCAGCTTGAGTATGAGGCTAGAGTCTACAAGTCCCTTGCCGGCGGCGTCGGTATTCCCTTCGTCCGTTGGTTCGGCACTGAGTGTGACTACAACGCCATGGTCCTCGACCTTCTCGGCCCCAGTCTTGAGGACCTGTTCAACTTCTGCAACAGGAAGTTCTCCCTCAAGACCGTTCTTCTGCTCGCCGACCAGTTGATTTCCCGCATCGAGTACATCCACGCCAAGTCGTTCATCCACCGTGATATCAAGCCCGACAACTTCCTGATGGGCATCGGTAAGCGAGGCAACCAGGTTAACGTCATCGACTTCGGTCTGGCCAAGAAGTACCGCGACCCCAAGACCCACTTCCACATCCCTTACAGGGAGAACAAGAACCTGACCGGCACGGCTCGTTACGCCTCCATTAACACTCACTTGGGTGTCGGTATGTTTGCTACGAGACAAAATTTCTCCCTCCCCGCACCTGATGACTAACGTGCCCTTCAGAGCAATCTCGCCGTGACGACATGGAGTCTCTCGGATACGTCATGCTCTACTTCTGCCGTGGCTCCCTCCCCTGGCAGGGTCTGAAGGCTGCTACTAAGAAGCAGAAGTACGATAGAATCATGGAGAAGAAGATGACCACCCCGACCGAGGTCCTTTGCCGCGGCTTCCCCAACGAGTTTGCCATTTACCTCAACTACACCCGTTCTCTCCGATTCGACGACAAGCCCGACTACAGCTACCTGCGCAAGATCTTCCGCGACCTCTTCGTTCGCGAGGGCTTCCAGTACGACTACGTCTTCGACTGGACTGTCTACAAGTACCAGAAGAATGCTCAGGCCATCGCCCAGGCCGCCGGAGCTACTCAGGAGGAGGATGACAAGGCGCGCGCGTCTCGCACGAACGCCGCTACTGCTGGTCAGCCGACCCCTCAATCTGGCGCTAACAAGTCTAACGCCCTTCCCAGGTCGCGCCGCCAAGTGATTGAACGAGGATCTGGTGCTGGTGTTTAACACTCCGGATACCAACAGTGCCGTCGGTGGAGGCGACTGGATGTGAGTATTCCCCGGATGAAAGCTAAAGTTGCCCGGAGAACCGTCGCTGACAAACACATCATCTAGTGGACGATGATCTACGCCCGGTGACTGAAGGCGGTAGATGCCCTTATGGTCCCGATTCTCATTTGCCGAAGTAAAACACCGACGACGCCGACCATCCGACTTCTGTCCATCTTGTGGGAGCATGATTTGACCGGCTTACTGGCTCGTTCCTTGCGTGGCACGGCTTCCAGGCATCACGTTTGGTACGGTTCTGCTCACCAGCAGGGTCTTCGATGACACGCCTGCCACGCGAACCGGTCACTCATCTCTCTTTACGCATTCTCAAACTTTGCTCTTCGACATACATGCCTGGGTTGATTTCTACGCACGGCTCAATTCTTCATGACTGGACACCAATCTCGCAGGCTTCTGGCAACTCATGCCGGGGCCTCGGAATCGATGTTCATGGCAGAAGCTATTGAACGGCACGCCCGGTATCTTGTACTTCGAGGTACCGCGTCGGGCTGCTCTGCGAGACAATTGCCATTTGGTCAGAGTGCCTTGGTTCCAGACCTTGCACCTGGTCGATGCTATGGAGTTGCGTTTCCACCGACGGTTTTCCTTGTTCGTTTCCTTATTCGTCTTTCTTTCCTTTTCTCTTAATGGTTATGCGCACGACGAGTTGATTTCTATTCGATGGCTTCGCACTTGTCAAATCTCGCGTCGAGGCCCGCTTCTGGGGAGGTATCGGGGATGGGGACGACAATTGAGAACGAAGCGGACTAATTGACTTGGGAGGTTGTCGGGACCAAGCCTTCACGATTCGAAAGAGTCGTCACCGACATTCTTCGGAGCGATACGAAGCATGCAGTAATAGGAGGGAGGATTGACGTTTTTCCTTTGCCTTTTTTAACTTTTCATTCTGAGTTGGTTGGGGAAGTCGGAGATCGATCGATCGCGGGGGTATCAGCTAGGACTCGGAGTTTCCAGGCCGACCTGATGCTCGGTAGTTACCAACAGCTCTGGAGGACAGTCTAGCGAAGCCCTCGACGATGCGTCGTCTTCGTCTGGCTGCCTTGTGAGTCAGTTTGAGTGGCATAGCATTGAGCTAGGACTTTCCAACATTGCGCCTCCATCATCCAGGGACATTGAGCGGTCTGGCAAGATTGCCAATGGTGGAGGCGGAGCACGGGTAGCTTTACGCAGGTCGGCGAGGCATGATTGATCCAACCAATACACACGTACGGTAGTCTCAATTTCCCACATCGATTGCGCAACAAATCAAGCTTTGCGTTTTGGCATTACAGTGGTGAAGAACGGTGTACAAGCAACCCGTACCCGACCACTGCGGCATTTACGCCGGTGGTTTGGGGCAACCAGTAATTCGGCATGCCTGCGTGGGTCAAGAAGCTGATGCAACCAGGGCCCCGTGGAATCATTAAATGGCCAAGGCAAAACGTTGCGGTTGAGTCCTACTCATACCTTC
>WIGM01000778.1:0-20764 GCA_014235935.1 Colletotrichum musicola
GGGTGGTGGCGATGGCCTCACTTTGCTTGGTTGGGTTATATGCGTTGTCAATTTACTTGCCCTTGTGGAGGCGCTGGTTCTGCGAGGGTGAGCTGAATCATCCGGACTTCACGTTGGGCTGTTGTGAGGTCCAGGATAGAGTCGTCCGAGTTCGCGTTAGCCTACCTTGGAGACAGGATAGAAGTACGTAGTAGAGTGCACTGTCGGCAAAACCCATGACTTCCACAACCTGCGAAGATGTCTGGCTCACCTGCTGGCCTCGCCCACCTTGACTACCATTAAACGCTTGGTCTGGTCAGACGACACGAAAGCCATGCTTGCAAGGTGAATGAAGCATTGGTCTGGGAAGAAGTGAGGACGACGCGGTCCATGAGGAAGTATTCATCAAGGGAACTATAGTTTCACACCCCCAAGCTCAATATCCCACCTCCCACAAGCAGCAATATTGACGATGATGATGGCGGACGACAACGACAATGATGGACGATAACGACGATGACGAATAGTAATAATAGTACTGGACAACAGTAATGGTACCGGACAGTAGTAATAATGCCCGACAGCAGTAATAGTAGTGGGGTGGAATGGATAGAGGGAATGTGAAATACTCCAACTAGGGGTGTGGAATAAAAGGCCCCTTTATCAACACCACAGGAGACGACCCTGCATTCACATAGATCGGACGTGATCCGGAGGGATCCGGAGGGACATGAACTAGACGAGAATTGGACCCTTACCTGCAGCGGCCCACACCATCAAGAGCTTGACTTGCCCAAGCTACAAGGATCCCCTGGCCTCAGTCGAATGGAGTTATGCAGGTTGGGCCTGGGATTGGAAGCCGTCAAGCCGAGAGCAGTTACACTGCTGCTGCTCAGGCTGCAATCTCGGTGGGAAAGGTCCCGTCACCAACAAGTACGCGACTTTGGCCTGGATCCGCCTCCCCTTCAAAAAACAACATCAATTTCAGTTCTGCCGATACTGCAAAAGTCGCTGTTGCGATAGAGGCGAGCCGTCTATCGGACTGCCGCGGGCTCCGCGGCGAGCGAGTGCGGGGTTGTTCGACAGCAACCTTATATACTTGACTCGACTGGATGGCTTGACCATATAGGTAATCACGGCCGAAGGCCGTGAGGGTTTCTGGCCTTTCCCTTCATTAAGCATCAGTAGTATCAATAGTATCAGACTGCTGCTTCACCCTGCCGAAAGGCTCCTCGATATACGCATATACCACCACGCCTGTGAATCCAACACTGATCAGTAGTTAACCTCACAGTTACCACTACCACAGATCAGCAAGGTCGATCAGAAGAGACAATTAGCGGATTCCTCCTCTTCATCTTTTCGTGCTAACGAGGCAATCGCCGACCAAGGTTAACGATCGCTTCGAATCCATGGTTCTTCCGAAATAAGGGCCAGGGACGCGTCCATCACGCAATACTTCGTTACCAGCCCAGCGGAGATTCTGGCTCCTGCCTGCGACGAGGTTTTCCCCCATCCTCTCCTCTATCAGTCATATAAAAACTACAATTAACTAATCACAATAACTACGTACATACTACGACCATCAAAACCGCAGACAACTCTTTTTCACTCCATCAACAACCTCATCAACTTCACTACTAATCGGTTACTCCCGACCTATCCCCTTCCTCAAATTTGATCCTTCGATCCATCGATACCATTACTACCATCAAAGCCTAACTCGGGCAAATTTGTCCAACGACCGTACACGTCCCCACACCTACGGCCTAGGGGAAATACCTAAGACCAAAAACGTATAACGTGGTTAATAAGCGAGTGTCGCAGATAAGCGAGTGTCGCAACAAGTTATAGCCATAAGATAAATCCAATCATAAAGCAACACTAAAAACGTATGATTAATCAAAAATACTCAGAAACCTCTTCATTAGACGTTTCTTTAACAAATTGACATGTTCGCGTATTATGACCGGTGTTCCTATAGACGCTATATCGCCGTTGGCCCGTCTTAGTCCTTGGCCGGCGACCACTCCTCTGACGCGTTTCCTCCTTAATCTGAGCTGTAGCTTCCCTCTGTGATTGAAGGTCCTCTGCCTCGGCTATAGTGAGACTCCCTCCTTGTCTGAGACGCGTTTCCTTGGCCCTCTGGCGTCGACTAAGTATATTATTCTCCTCTCGAAGCATTTTGTTTTTAGACCTTAATTGTGACGGTCGTGCGCAGCCGTGAGCCAGAGAGCCCGAGACTAGCCGATGTCACAGCACTATACAGCCATAACTAAGCTATCTGCCGATAGCTTGGTTATCTGACCTTTTGGGCGAGCGGTGGGCTGTACCGTTCCTTACATTAATAAAGTAATCTGATGTATAAATCTACGAGCCCCCTTTGATAGATGCTTAACTGCCTTAATAATTGAAGTTGGAGAGCTATTCTGATGGCGAGAGATTCGATTCTTAATGAGTTGTGACTGAGAAGACGCTTCTGTTGGGTTGTTTGGTGTCTGCGAAGTCCACGGGGGAGGTGTTGTTGGAAGGGACCCCGGGGGTGTTGGGGCATGTAACTTGATGTTGATGTTAAGCTTTGAAAGTACACTTTTAGCGCTTAAAGGAACAAGCCCAGCCCCTTTGAAACCTCCCTGGATGTTTTTTACCGTAAGGGCCTGCGTAAAGGTGTCGCGAAACGTAGGGAAGAAGTCTTCCTTCGTAATATGGGTATTACCCCGGCGCATCTTATCCTCAATTTGTCGACCATATGCCTTCTTTAAGGGCCCAAAATACCTAACGTCCAAGGGCTGAAGTAAATGAGATGAATGGGCCGGCATACAAAGGGTAACAATGTCGTTTTGCTTGTAATATATCTCGAAGTTGGCGGCGTGGTGACTTTTGTGTCCATTGACGATGAGGAGGTGATGGCTGCCTTGCGCACGCGGTTTTGTATATCGATCAAAGTGCTGAAGCCAATCCAGGCCTCTTTCGTTTGTTGTCCATCCGTTTTCCGACGTTGCGATAGTCCAGTCGCGTGGTAGACCCGTTTCTGTATACCAGGTGGAGAGGTGATATTGCCCTGTAACGATGATGTATGGTGGAACGCTATAGCCCGACGAGCTAATGGCCTGGATAACTATAACCCATTCAAGATTACCAGGCTGCATCATTTTTGTATTTGAATGCCTTTCGGCACTCGTGACAACCATTCCGGATGCAATCTGGCCCATCATAAACCCGGTCTCGTCGAAGTTATAGATATCTGAGTCGACGATACCGTATTTCGCGACTGTGTTCGCCACAAGACGAAACCACGCATTTATGGCATCGTGATCTTCGCATTAGGCCCTCTTATAGTCGTACTTGCGAAAAAAGCGCGTCCGGAGCTGTGGTTGTCGCTTGACGAAGTTCGAAGCCCAGCGCTTCCCGACCGGGGGCGCGTCGCGGTCGGCGAGCAGTCGATTGGTCATATCTTCTACACCACTAATCCGGGGAGGAAACGATCTGGAATCTAGGTCGAGAATGTACTCTACTAGCTTCTCTTCTTCTAGTAGCGTTAGCTTTCGCGAGTTGGGCACAGTATCGCGCCGTGATGGGGTGCCCTTGACTCGACGTATCAACGTGACGTGACTAATGGAGTAGATATTTGCTGCGGCCCGCGCACTAAGAGTTGGGTCTTTTTTGATAGCTTGAAGAGCAAGCTGTAGACTGGTTTTGTTTATAGTATGTGGCATTGTTTCTTGTGGGAGAATTTTGAAAGATTACGTTGGTGTGTTGTGGTCGCGGTTTTGTGTTTCACTCGCTTGTCTGTTTCACTCGCTTATCAACCACGTTAACTTCTCCCCATACAACAGTCACCAAAACTGCCCCCGATCGTGTTCATGATGTCTCGATTCCCTGTCCGAGGTTCGGCGAGGCTGTGGCATTTCCCTAAAGTCAAAGTTGTTATCTCTGTACCCGTACTCTACATGTACAGAAGGCCTTTCTTGGCAGTACTCACGGTTCTCTGGTCGCTACGGGGAAGACTTCCCCTGGAAGAATCAATGCTGTGCTTTCAAAGCCGTCGCCGGAGGACTTTCCCCGCTTTCTGAGGCCCGGCGCAACGCTCAAACATAGAGAGTTCTTTTCCGCAGTTACGCCTGGAATCCAGCTCATTATCTCACCATCGAATGGAACTATGCGGTGGAACTGCCAGTGGAAGCTGACTGCCTGCCTGTTCAGCGACTCGTCAAGTTTGACTGCGTCTCTGAGAATGTTGTGTATCTCTCGGCGAATAATGTCATGATCATGAGGCCTGTCTCTGGATGAGAATTTGCCAGCACTTCTTACAACATCCACCGAGATCTTTGCAAGCCGATCGTCGAGACGTTGTCTGTCGCTTTCAATACTTCCCGTCGCCTCGAATGAGTTCACGATCATCGACGCAGTGTCAGCCTTCCACAGATTGAATTTGCGCCATGCTTCGGCATCGAAAGATTGTTCTTCGGGTTTGGCTATACTCCATTAGGTTATTCCGACACTCGAGATACCACACATTGAAAAATTGTTACGCTCACCTGGGGCTATTTGGCGAATCAACCTAACGAAAGCGGACGACACAGGTCCGGCCCAGAGTCCGTTATGGAAGATGCGAGTATCAATGACGTCCCAAATCAGGGCCTGAATAATGAATGGACGGACGGCACCTGACCGAAGATTGATATCCATGTCAAGCCTATAGTCCAAAAATGACAAAAGGCTTTGCCAAGTCTTCGATGTCAAGTCCTCCGCCTTGACGCCAATCTTGTATTCGCCTCCAAAATAGCCGAAGGCTAAGTTGCGAATGTTCCATCTTAGTTGCGCTACATCGTCCTTGACTTCGGAATCTGTCCTCTGGTGGAGACCTCGTTGCTGCGAAGATTTCGTCTTATCAAGCTCCTTGGCGGCTTGCTTCCATCGCTTGCGGACATCCTGAAGTTCCTTCTCTTTCTGCTTCAGTTCGGTTTGTAGGTTCCCCAGATCGACTTCCAGATGCTTTCTTCTGGCAGCTTCGTCTTCGAATTGTTGTTTCCTCATACACGTTCCATCTTTTGCATCGTTGCCGCAATGCTTGGGAGCGGGAGCGGGAGTGTCATCCTGCAGCTGGACAGCGGAAGCGTGTTCCTTAGTCCCGGTCATCAAAGATCTCCAGTCAAGAATTGAAATGCTCACAGCCGGTTGCGCGGATGAAGTGGGAATGGCGGTTTCCTCTGCCTTGTCGCTTGTCCCCGGTTCGCGAGGTGGAAGTGCAGGTGGAGTGGACACAGGGCCCTCTTTGACGCATGTCTCTGGTTTTTTTATTTCTGTGGTCATGCTCAGGTTGAGGTGTATCGTTTTCCAAAGAGAAACAAATGAATACACAATGAGAGATAGTAGAAGATGAATCGCGGCCAGAACGCTTCGGAAAATCATATTAAGGGAAGTGTGTAAAGATGACGGACTATGCCTGTCGATTGATATGTATGAGAAAACCAGCTTCCAGCCCGCTCTCAATTGTCGTAGAGCGTCTTGATGCTGCATGGTTCTTGAACTGGTGACTTCGGGCGACGTAGGATTGACTACGATTTTCCTTGAATTGTGCAAATGATGCAAGCCTCACTTCGGCGTATCCGTACTCTGCGGAAAAATACTTGCTGCATGCACTTGTGCTGCACCCACTGGTTCTTCGGGTTTGAGAGACGTTGCCTGCTGTCGGGAGATCGCAACCGTGCCTGGAAGACCTCGTCCGCTTCTAAGGACCTTACCGCCTCACTTTCGTGACGCGGTTTGGGTTCTCGAACTCCGAATAAGCTGGGATGAGACCTGATTCGGCAATATGCCAAGCCCAGCACCTCACAGCCTGCTTCCGATGGAGACCGAACCCCGTAGTAATAATTCTATTTTAACCTAGCCTGATTGATGAATACGGAAAGCATTGCGAGCATCTTTAAAGTCGAAAATGACAGGTCAACAAGAATTGATAATAAGTGTTTCATGAGAATCCCTCAAATAACACACACCAACAGATAGCTGCAGCAAGGTGCATGTGATTGAACAAGGCCCCGAGCATGGCAGCAGGTAGTGATAGGCCCCCTCGTCACCTTAAGGTGGTTGAATGTAGCCCTGAAGGTAGGTGATGCAGACTTGATCATGTATTTCCACTTTGTGAAGCGATGCAACGAGGCTCTGCGATACCTGTCAGCTGGGTAAGGCAATATAACGGAATCACTCCGGTGGTAATGTGAGCCGAAGGTTTCTGCCTGGACTACAGCGTCGATTATACTATCTGATCATTGGTGGAAATAGATACTATGCAACCTTGTATCAGCGTATCTCCCGTCCAAAGTGCACTTTCGCCTCGTTTTTGTTGTAGATACAGCCTCGCTCAAGACCATGTTTCTTCAAGACTCCTTAGAGGCTATGACTACAAGGGCAAAACTTTCACAAGAATGATGCAGTGGATTCTCGTCACATATCGGCTATTTCTTGATTGTGACCTCATTCTGGTACTGAGAAAAGTAAGGCTGTAGAGACACATCAAGCGAGGATGTTATCAGCTCGCATGGAAGTGAGGCTGTAATATCAAATTAAGCACGAGTATGGTCAGCTCGCATGGAAATGTAAGACTGCAGTGTCACACCAAGCACGAACTCTTCAATTTATCTGTTGTCTCGCATGGAGACATGAGGCTGTCCTATCGCATCAAGCACGAAAACCGTCACCTCGCATGAAATCATGAGACAGATGATTTGAAGTCCTTCAAGTCTTGAACAGTGCCATGAACAAAGGTTCCAACAGCCTCGTCGATCACTAAGTCATGGTGACTTACAGTCGAGCCAAGCGAACGTTCTGCGACGCCTCAACACGGAGGATACACCCTTGAACGCCTCAAGTTGCCTTGGCCTCAAGTCGCCTTGAATTAGTGGTTTGCCAGAGACACAAGGCTAGAAACAGGCCTGGTTTCTATTGAGACAAGAACATGCGTGGGAAACCATTTATGGGAGGCATCACAACCGTCTTTGTTATTTCTACTGAGCTCTATTCTTAACTCTACCGACATCTCACATGTGCCCTTAACCACTTTCTTGGCTACGCCCATACTGTTTTCAACTTCTAGCTCAACTCTATTTTGCGTTCTTCCGACCCAGAAATTGTTTTGGCCACTGCCTCGTAACGCCACTGCCTCGTAGCGACTATGCCTTTACCCGTTATTAAGGAAAGGCCTTTTCCCGAGAGCCTTCCAGACCGAACCAAATGGACCCCGCACCATGAGTACGACCAAGTATATGAGGAAGAGGACGAAGACGAAGGAGACTTGCTGGTTATTGGGATAGACTTTGGAACTACGTAAGATAACCAAAGCCTGCAGTCACGGAACGGGATTCTCATCTGACAACGAACAAAGCTTCTCTGGAGTCGCTTGGGCTACGGCAGCCGACTTCGCTGCTGATTCGGTCAATTTGGTCACTAGTTGGCCAGGAACTGGCCGCGAAGAAGGCAAGTCGCCGACTGAACTCTTCTACGAGGATGACCGGATCTTTTGGGGCTACGAGGTGCCTGCAGATGTTGACCCAGACCGTTGGTTCAAGCTTCTGCTGCTAAAAGAAGAAGACCTTAGTCAAGAGCTGCGGTCTTCTGAGATTCTTCTTCGCGCCCGAAGAAAGCTTCGTGAGTCCGGAAAGACCGCCATTGATCTAATCTCGGACTATTTGCGAATTCTGGCAAAAAGTCATCAAGGGCGGAAGGATTCATTTCAAAGGGTATGTTTAGTCTCATTTATGTCCAATCCACTGACATATAATGCGACTAATCGTACTTAACAATTGATACAGACATCATATCAAAGAAGCATTCGCAGGATCCTTTTCCGCAATCGACAAGCTTGTCGACAACCAGATCAGCATGGCTGTGAAGCAAGCATCGAAGGTATCAGTAAGTAGTCCGTGTTTGACGTTTCCTGAGGCCTTTACTCACTGTAGCAGGGTATCATTCTAGTCGGAGGACTAGGCTCAAGCCCATATTTGTATGAGCATCTCAACGAGAAATACTCAGCAGCGGGAATCTCCATCCTGCAATCAGGGGGACTCAAGCCGTAAGTAATTTCCGATTCTGACGCCCAAGTCCGTTCCAAGCTAAGCCATCGAACAAAGGCGAACTGCGATTTGCCGCGGCGCAGTCACGAAAGGTTTCCTGGATGGTGGTAGCGTTTCAGATGGAGACGTCATCGATGTCGACGGTCACATCATCAACACGCCCATCAGAGTTGCTTCCACCGTGTCTCGAGCCAGCTACGGGATCAAGTTCCGGACCGAATACGATGAGAGTATTCATCTCACAGAAGACAAGACATGGTGCCCGGTGGAAGGTGAGTACAAAGCTTACAACCAGATGCGATGGTACTTGACAAAGGTGAGACCCGAACTATGCAAGATCTTTCTGGCCCAACTAAGCTGAAATGTAAAATAGGGCGAGAATGTGTCGAAAATGAATCCCGTCCGTCATTCATTCTACCAGCTGTATACCGACGATTTCTCGGGCAAGTTTTCCACTAGACTCTGGGAATGCGAGGACGAAGAGCCGCCGTCACGACGCGAACCATCCGTGAAAGATATGTGCGGTTTCAACTGCAGCCTCGATATGTCATTTGCAGACTTATCGGACTTCAAATCGGCAGACGGCTCAAACACGAGGAGACTGGATTACGAATTGGAAATGATTCCGTCTGGAGCTACCTTGGATTGTGTGGTGTATGTGGGGGGGAAGAAGATGGGGGCCCAAAACGCAGTTGTGCGGTTTGACTGAATTTTGTATCAGACTGGAGTTTGGGTTGCGTCACAATCATGCAGGAAACCAATTTCAAAGACATCACTCATTTGAATTCGACTTATTACTCATTTCCATATTAAGATCTTCTTCCAATTCCGCCTGGATACCAGCGAACTGCGAAGGAACATGGCTTAAGACGTAGGCATACCTGGGTGTGATGGGGCCCCGACCCACATCCATGGATCGGGTTCCTTTCGCCCTTTGAGAACACCTCGATTCACCGTGCACATGAAGATATTACGATACCGCAATGAAGAAGTCGCCAATAAGGCCCCGTGGGCTCGTGTCGCTCTTGCTACGGGGACTGAAGACGTCTACTAACACGGAGAGCGCCTTGTACTACAGAAACTTCTTTCGGCGATATCAAAGATGCATCCTTCATCAAGTTCATTTGGACTTCGCTAAAACAATCACGCCTCAAATGAACCCATTTGCTGGTTCATTGATGACATAGGCATACTTCAGTCTCGTATCTTAGCCTTCCCGGAGCGTCACAGAGGCCACTGCGTTATCATGATTTAGGGCACTTATCCGTTACCCATATCCGTTCAGTTTCCTCTTCGGAGACTCATAATTGAATGTTTCGAGTTATTAAAGGCGAGTATGAGTGTATGGAAAGAAGGTGTATACAGGTAGGTAAGATAAGAACAGCAGCTTGACGCCAAGGAGAATGAATCCATAATTTCCCTCGCCAAGGAGTATCACAGGACATCAAATACCTGTTCCTCAATTTCTTGTCGGCCCGCCATCGTTACCATTTCCCCCTCCATGACTCCGTGGGCGTAGCATTCTCCAACAAGCAGGAATTTGCTTCCCCACGGCCTTAGACAAAACGGAATCACACCCCCTCGCAACACGCATATTATGTCCCCGGGCTCCATCACCTTTGGGCCCAAAACGAAGTATCCTTTACGAGTTCTGGCAAAGACCCGACTACGTGTGGCGCCATTAGCGGCCCGCGCCCACTTGGCCGCATCCCCTTTCTCCGCCAAGTCCCGGACTGTCTTTGACGTGCTGCAACTCTTCATTGCCTTGACTAGGTACGCGGCACCGTGAGCGAACCACTGCAATTTGGGAATGGCGTCGTAGGATTGGCCATCGTGCCAAGCAACAGCAACACACGCGTTGCTAAGAGTCTGCATGAAGGCAAAGGCTGGGCTAGCAAGTTGTTCTTGTTGGCGCAGTCGACCTTGACATTCCTGATCAGACCCGGAAGCATTCGGGATGCTGGGAAGGTATTTCGCCTGCGTGTCGAACTTCGAGTGACCGCACACGTCGGCCCAAATATCCCCCAAAGCCGTGGACCAATTCGATTCGCCGACGCCGAACTCGCCTTGGCCGAAGGGCTCCGAGCACGCCGCTACAGTATCAACGAAGAATCCTCTGACGTGGAGAGTCTTAGAAACTTGGTCCACATGGAGGGCAGGGGAGAGTCTTCCGCTGGCATGGTGAGGGCTGGTGGGCTCTGAGAAAATGTGTGATTGATAGACACGCCAATCCGGGACCCAAGAGGGGAGATTGTTGGGTGATATCGTCGATGAGTATTCCCGATTGGCAAAGCTTTCACGCAGCCGTCCACATGTATTCGGGAGGCTGTCATGCTGTACCGAGGCAAGAGTCAAGAGAGTCCCGTCATCACCCATTAGACTCCGAGTTGCGACGTCGGTGTAAACGTCTTCCAGCACCTTGGTGTAGTCTGGTTTCAGAGCCCTAAGGAGGTGGTTGTGGCCGTTGCGGATTGAGTAGTGGCCAAGCATTGCGTAAACTCTGTCTCTGGCATCAGAGGCAAGCAGGTGCCGTGCGCGATGCAGCTCATAGATAAAACTAAAACGGTTGGCGTGGCGCGATGATCGATCAGGCTCGATGAACCGACGGTACATGTACTTGATGTTGGATGATCTGAGGTCCAGATACTTGCGGAGGTGGTGGTAATCAGCCAGGGCCTTAGAAACCGAGTGCAGAATCTCCCACTCGATAAAAGCGTCGCCCCAGAAGAGCGTGGCAGGGGCGTTTGCGCCTATCTCCTGTACGACCCATACGCGAGAGAACTAGATCAGAACGCGATTAATGAGATAATGTTTTCGAGAGCAGGAGCGCCGACAGACCAAGCTTGCTTACCCATGGAAGTCCCGCCAGTGCCCTCAGCGGAGACCACGACTCGTTGAGCTCGAGGCGGGAGCTCAGGTTGTCAGAATATTCGCGATTAAACTTCGCACGCCTGCCCCCATCGCTGAATATGGCGGCTACGTCGGCCACCAAGCGGAACGCGGCGCTGGCAACACCTTCCAGGTCGCAGCCCAGCCATACCAAGACGTGAGCTGCGTTGCGGTAGATCAGATCCATGAGGGGGATCTGCTTGCTTTTCTCTTCGGGATTGTCTTGGTCAATACAGATCTGGTCCACCCAAAGCCGTCTCGGTGTCTGAGTCAGGCGCAGGCGAGACAACGCCTCATGCAGATTCTCCGTGATGAGTATCTTTGCACCGCCGCAGAGGATCACACGTGACCTTGAAGAGTTTCCCCAGACGTACGATATGGCCTCATACTCGTCAGGGCAGATACCGGTGTTCAGAATGCCAAGCTCGCCTCGGAGGTCGTCTCCTGGAGCGCCCGGGCTTAGCGTGAGAATCCGGATGAAGCCTTGATTTGTGATCGGTTTGTAAACATACTTCTGCATGTCTTGCGCGTATCATGTTCTGCTCGTTGATTTCAATGTCGTCTATCAAATGGGGTAAATAACTGACGATTTCTGCGCGTGGGCCTAAATGGGGGACTACATAAGTTTATTCAATCAGCATTAGATTTATAGTTGCTCATTCGTCAAGCTTACTGTGTAGTAGATTTCGTACTAAGGCGAGCTGAAGGCACGAAGTGCTCTGAAGGTGCCCACATTCACCTCCAGACCCTGTTTCTCACGCTATGTCTACGCAGCCTGGATCCGAAAGAACCATGTAACATCAACAGGCGTCAGCTCTCGGTCAGCGTTGGATGCCTGATATCTTTTGCACTCCTCTGATTTTAGACCTGTCACATTTCCAGTGGATCTCAGCGAACTACAAGTGAGGCGAGAGCCAGTTTCTTCCAGCCCTGTCCCTATGTAGACGGTACGCAGCTCAGCAGGCTGTGAGTGGTCGTACACAGAACCACCAGATTCTGGGCACGATAAGTGAGGCGAGAGACACCTTATTGCCGCCTTGGCCCCGTGTGGGAGGGTACATAATTAGCAGGGGGACTATTATTCCACACACCCCATGCTGAGTAGCCCACCTCCGATAAGTACTGGTAGCGATGATGACGGACAATAGAGACGATAATGGACGATAGTAACGATAACGGACGACACTTATGAGAATATACTAAAGGTGAATAGTAGATTATTAGAATAGCTACAGGAGATGTGAAAAAGTCAGCCTGGGGGTGTGAATAATAATAGTCCCCTTCAGCAGGCAGTGCTCGGAAGTGGTTTCTGACAGGGGTGGTGTGGATATTTCTCTTCTGTCTGTCAGGCTGCGGCGCAATGATACTGAGCCAGGAGCCTGCTTCTCTAGTGGGATGGTACTCTCTATTTCCGAGAAATGTCTGCGCAATGAGGCACCCATCACTTTCATCGCCTTGTGATTGACTCATCTCGACCTCATTTCTCTACTGAGTCTTCCCTAAAAGCAACACATCACGGCATGGAGGACGAATCAAAGAAGTTCGAACAGCTTTTGGTTGACTTCTAGAGAGAGCACGCACGACGGACACGAACCCTTCATGCGCATATGACCAAAGTCAAGGAGCTCCTGGAATCAGAGACAGACGGGCTCCAGCAAACCATGGAGGTCAGACACGCGCCTATTTCGGCCCGACTGAAGGACGGGGACAAAGCCCTGAGAACTTTGAGACGTCGCCAGGAGGAACGCAAAAGCCTACGGAGTTTGAAGAACTTGGTAAACCAGCGCAATGATGATTGGGATGAGTACTGCAAAGAGTGGAACATGGAAGACAAGAAGCACGAGGCCGAGCCCTTCACCAGCACCGATCAGATGTTCAAAGCCATGCACGACCTTGCAGGTATTCGAGTCTCCGTCTACTTTCCCACACACGTGGAGAAGGTAGTGGAGTTTCTACGCGGAGAGCAGTTCAGAATTGTTCAGGAACCCAGCCGGAAAGGGGGCCTCTCACGCGATTTCCAGAAAGTCCGCAAACTCGTCGAACGACAGCGCCGCATCCATGAAGCCCCAGAAGAGGAACGTGACGAAATTGAGCGCCGAGAAAGAATGATTTCGGGTCCCGAGTTGACTTTCGGGGGGTACAAGGCCACACACGTGGTGATTCGGCTCAGGAACCACGAGTTTGACAAGCTTTCACGCGGAGACGATATCACGGACATCGAGATTCAGATTGGCACTATTGTCATGCACGCATGGTCTGATATCGAGCACGACATACTATACAAACCAACGGACCACAACAAA
This sequence comes from Colletotrichum musicola, assembly GCA_014235935.1. NCBI lineage: Eukaryota > Fungi > Ascomycota > Sordariomycetes > Glomerellales > Glomerellaceae > Colletotrichum > Colletotrichum musicola. Next base: position 13,244 of record WIGM01000778.1, read on the forward strand.
GCATCAAAAGATGTAGTGCAGATGCTGGACTTGATCAATGGTATCGTCATGACCGGCGAAGTTGCGCTGCAGCAGCTAGCCTCAGTGGCCGCTGCGGAGGCCAAACGCAAGGCGGCGAGTCGCACCGAAACCGCCGATAATTGGCACCATGTGGTTCCATGGTTCTATGCGTACTTCAAGGAGAAAAGGAATGTTGAAGTGCAATCGGAAATAGCATGGTCGTCGGCGCCGCGCTATCTGTTTGAGATTCTCAAGGCTACCAACGACCACAACTATGGCCGAGTCGAGGCACTGTTGGATGATCTCAAGCCAATACCGGAGCCAGAGGAGCGTCTTCCGTGGAAACTTCTGCATTCCTTGGGTTCGGATACTTTCGACGAGCTAATAATCGGGCCTGTCGAGTTTCCTTACACTTGGAAAGCACGCTGTTGGGCAACATGTCTCGTCAACATGATAAATATGTCTTTCTACTTGGATTCGAACCCGATGAATTCGATGGACAGGGCCTACGATGCCGAGCCCTCCGACAACAGGAAAAGACCTACCTTCGCCGAGTTTCTCGACATCCTGCACCCAACACACCCGCAACGCCGGCCGCATCGCGAGGATGTGATGATTGACTTTTGCAAGAAGGTCCTGGCCACTGAATGTAAGAGAGTCTTTAGTTTTGCTTGCCATTCTATTTTTAGTTCCGTCTTGTGTTATGTTCCTCTGACATTGAAATCTAGTTGACGGGCGGGCTTTTGCTTGCAAGATCGCCGTAAGGTTAACGGCGGCAGGATACATAGTGCGCCCGCCGCTCTCCATCGAAGAGGAGAAGAATCTGGATGTTCCGACGCCAATATTCGTACCTGCTATGCTCAAATACGTCACAAAGGATCGTGACACTATTTTCCGCGTCGCCTTGAGCATCGTCGACGAGGACGCATCTTTCGACAGGTACAACTACTTCATCCCAAGTGAGGACGCCAACACCTGGAGGCCGGTGCGTCGCGACTCAGAGAAGAAGACATGGTTCATTACGAAGAAATACCCTTTTACTTATGATCCTTCGCTCCCGTTCGTTGTCTCAAAAGGGCAAGGGAGGTCCCAGGTGGGCCATTTGTGCAGCACGCTCGGCGTCACAACTGACTCCGACGAGATCCGGGCGCTCGCAGACCTGGCCACTACGTTGAAGATTAAAGACAAGCCCAAGATCGTACGCCGCCTGAAAAGGCTCACAACCGCTTTGGGTACCATGGACGCGGAGAGAGTAGCCGAATTCATGAAGATGTCTGACAGGATCGACGCCTATGGCGCCTACGAGCTGACCGAGCGCGCCACACTGGCTCGGGTCTTGGATATTAAAAGTCTCGGTGAGATGGAGGAGTACTGTGAGCTCGCGCGTGCTCATGACACCTTGAAAGCCGATAGGCTCATTGAGCTTCGTAGGCTGAAGGGCCTCGCTGACGGGTTCGACGCGAAAGAACCAGAGAAGCTCAAGGAGTCAAGATGCGAAGAGAAAGAGGATGAAAAAGAGTCTTACCAGTACCGAGGACGTCGGTATGGGAATTTTCTGCACCCGAGCGAGCCGAGCTTAAGTAATAGTAGAAGTGGGGATACGGTCGAGAGCCTCAGCGATGGTAATAGTTGCTACTACTCATCTGACTCAGATATTGTGTAGCAGAGGTGATGGCGGCATGAAGATTGCCTGGGTTTTAACACCTTCAATCACTGATCGACTCAGATGAAATATTTCAGCTCTCCTAGTTTCTCGTATCTTAGCGTATATCACCAGACCTCGTTCCATTATCAATAAACCGAGGACACGCTTTCTTCCGCCTCACTGAGGCGTGGGAGCAAGCGCCTCAAACTCCTTCACGCCAACACCACCAAACTGCCCATTGCCCCCCGAAGCTGCAATAATAGCACGCAGCGACCTCGTCGAGATCTGGCTGAAACTAACAGCAGCCGGATTATCCGTCACAGCCGTCGGGTACCCACTAACCCCAGCAACAGCAACCCACGCACCGTTCGCGTTCAAATACTCAAGCCTCCAGCTCGCAGGCGGCGGCACGCCGATGTTGCTCCCAGCAGGCTGGTCCGCGAAGAACACCATCCTAGCCCCGTTGAGCGTCACAGCAGCCGGCCACGTGAGAGTCAGCGTATTCGTCTGCGGGCTCTGGTTGCCCGCGTACGAGCTCCAGTAGTCCGACGGGAGAGGCGTGCTCGGGATCCAGCCGTCGTTGAGAGACTTGACCCAATACTGAATGGGTGTCTGGTTCGCCGAGCTCGCCACGGCACGGGGCGCGATGTTTCTCGTCGCCGGGGCCGCGGGCTGCGGGCGCCGCGTCGTCGTCAACTTGTTGATCCGCGGGGGAGACTGACTATCATCCCACGTCATGTAGTCCAGCGCGACGCTGCGGCGGAAGTGCCCGCCCCCGGAGGCGTCGCGGGTGTGGTAGGTCAGGTACCACTGCCCGTTGAGCTCGAAGACGCCCGGGTGCGAGGTCGTCGACGAGACGATGTCCAGCATCACGCCGCGGAAGGTCCAGGGCCCGAGGGGAGATGACGCGGTCGCGTAGGCGAGGCAGGCGTGGTAGGACGTCGGCGTGCAGGGCGAGTTCGGGCCGGCGTTGTTGGCGGCGTAGAGCATGTAATACGTCCCGCGGCGCTTGAGGAGCCAGGGGGCCTCGAAGAAGCCGGTGAGGGAGTTTACAGTAACAACGGACCCGATGGTGTTGACCATGTTCGTGGACAGTTCGACGCCGCGGAGCTGGCCGAAAGTACCCCAGTAGAGATACACCCGTCCCGTGTCGTCCACCAGGACGGTAGGGTCGATGTTCTGGATGTTGTTTGACACGGGAATTGACTGCGAGACAATCGGCCCGCTGGGGTGAGCATCTGTAAAAGGTCCCCAGGGGTTGCTGGACACAGCTACACCGATGGCGAAGCGGTCCGCGTTGGCCGTCGACCGCTGCGTGACGGGGGCGTAGAGGTAGAACCTCCCATCCGGGCCGAGCACGATCTGCGCGGCGAAGGCGGTTCCCGCCACGGCCCAGGAGAAGATGGATTCCGGGCGGGCGATGTTGGGGCGGAACTGCCACGTGGCGCCCGAGGGCCGCGGGTCGGAGCTGCTCAGCATCTGCCACTCGTTGATGACGAAGGAGTTCTGGTTCGCGGGCGCCTGATCGCGCCCCGTGAGGATGTAGACCGTGTTGTTGACCACCAGCGGGGCCGGGTCGGCGGAGAAGTAGGAGCCATCCGCGATGATGGGGTTTCCGGTCGCGGTGATTGTGGTCTGGGCGGAGGCCAGGAGGCCTTGGAGGAGGAGGGCGGCGAGGGGGATGAGAAAGAACATCGTGGATGGATGCCAGGAGGAGGCGTGGTGGTCGTGCCCTGAGTAGAAGCCGAGTCGATGTTGGATGCTCGCGTTTGAGCTCGAGGCTATATAGACGTTGCCACGAAGTGACGTTGCGATTCATGGCCGTGGATGTAAGGGAGGTTCGGCCGTGGTGCCCGGCTGCATGTAACCTTCGAACCTGCATGTCTCTCAGAGCCGGTCCAGACATTTCTCGCACTGCAGCCTTCGGTTGATCTCGCAGTTCGCATGCTCGGTCTAGTTCGATCCACAAGCACTATGAGATCACCAGAGGGCGAGGTAGTATTCTCCGCGCTCCGTCTCTCTGCCCCGTAGCGGGGCGCGGCACCGGCAGCCCCATGCCGTATGCGTCCATGTTTGCAGGTAGAGACGTCCGAAAAGGCTTGAAATCAGCTGATTGCCAGCGGAAGCGTGGGCTCCGTCGATCACCGGCGTTTGGTGGCTTTGAAAAGTGCCGGAGGAAGAGGCGGGGTTATCGTCAATTTGGATGTCACTGGAAACTGGAAAGTTGGAGAAATAACACACCGCCAATGGAAATGAAGACAACGTTCTAGCCAAGGAATAAAAGGGAAAACAGAAGACGACGATGCAAAAAGCGAGCCTACTAAAGACGACGTTCCTCCCGGCAGGGCTGGAAAGTCGCGTGTGGGAGGACCGGAGTCGGCAGCCGAAATGTCACCTGCAAGCTCGGACTCGCACCCGGTCTACGGAGGTTTATCATGCGCGGGTGCTCTTTGCAGGTAATTCCATGGGCTTGCAAGTTGCAAAAGGGGTGGGTTGCCAAGAGCGCAAAGGGGGAAGGTGACATTGGGATTTGCCAGCAATGCCGAAACAAGCCCAGACAGGCAAGCTGGGGAAAGTGTTCGCACTCTTGGTCCGATTCCTCTGATTGGCGCGCAAGTTGGGTTGTTGGATATCGCCATCTTTTTGCCTTTAACCGAGCTTTTGCTGTTGGTGTGTAGCCATCGTGGTGGTTGCGATGCTTTGTTGACGACGCCTTAGTTGTGTCAGTTTAACCAATTCTCGGCGTTGTTCTCGACGGCTTGGTGGAAGATTGCCTCAAAGGAATGAAATTTTCCAACTCATCCGGGTGTTATATAATTACTCATCTAGCAGTTGCTGAGGTATCACTCATCACACGCTATCCTCCTTGGCAAAGGTCCTGGCCATCTTGCCAGTTAATTAGCAGGTTGCACATTACGAGATGTTTAAATAGAGTAGAAAACTCTAATACGGGAAGGCACGTAAGGCGTTTACTCCAGGTATGGGGCGCGTTTGCTGAGGCGCAGGGGGCATCCTGGGTTATCAGGGACCGGGTGTGAAGTCCGAGGAGAGACGCAGGAGATGGGCTAGGTGATCAAATATGACGGATAACGGTCCGTCATCTCTCAGACAACCAGACACGTTCTCCAATGCGATGTCTTTCTGAAATTCGCCTCTATCATCTGGGGTCCCTGTACGCGAGATTCCAAAGTTCCACCTGAGAGAGGGTGTTCTCGACACCACCGCCATCAACCGGGAGCTGCTGGACTATGGACACCAGGCACAAATCCTCTCGGGCAGACGAGGTGTGGCAGTGACATTGCGACAGCGTGATCACCAGTTCGTCCGATTTGCAAGGGGGCGCAATCAGAGCACTCTCAATTTAGGTGCTGATAGCCGGCCACGAACCCCCTTTCCCCCCTGTTCCTGGTCATTAACACACTCGAGATATCGGTAAGGGTTGCTAGACCGGTGGGATCTCGAGAATTCCACCAGTGATTCGACCTAGGTTGAGAGGTTCTCGCCCACGATCCACGGTCTATCCTCCTAAAGACGGGCCAGGTCAGGGTTGCGAAGGAGCGGACCATGGACGAAGGGGATCCGAAACCCAGCTCAGCCTCGAACGGGTTCTCCGTCGTGCGAGTCTGGAAAACTCAAAGAGGAGAACAGCTATAGACGAGAATCGTTACTCTAGAAATGACTCTTCGAAAACATATAAAACCGCCCTCTCTTCACTTCCCCAGACCGGCACTTCTCATCCTACACCCCCATCCTCCTAGCCCCCGAACCTGCAAGTCCCAAAGCCCCGGTTCGGCACTTCACCCTCAACTCGCCCTCAAAATGAATAAACTAACAACAACCCTCCTCGCAATCTCCCTCCTCCAGGGCCAGACCCACGCCCTCCCCTCCCCTGCCCAGCCAGTATGCCGCGGCGTAGACATCAACCACTCCCCAAACCCCTCCCTCATCATAACAGACCGCTTCGTCCTCACCCCCCGCGCCCCGCCATCCTCCTTCACAGCAAACCCCTCCATAGGGCCAGGCGGCACCTCCTTCCACGACTCAGCCCACTTCCGCGTCTACGCCTCCGACCTCGCCGCCGCAGACCGCGCCCTGGCGATGTTAGAGGGTGTATACTCCTGCTTCGTCGACACCCTAGCCTGGCGATCCACAGGCCTGTCCTACAACGACAACACCGACGCCGACGGGCCCTGGACCAAGGTCAACGTCTACAGCGTCGCGAACCTCCCCGGCGCCGCAGGCGTCATGCACTCCGACGCCGGGACGGGTATGGCCTGGCTCGAGGTCGCGAACCCGTACCTCGTGAACCCCTCCGTCACGGTGCACGAGTTCGGGCACGGGCTGCACTACCACCAGAAGACGTGGGTGAACCAGGGACGCACGGGGGCATGGTGGGAGACGCTGGCGAACTGGGTCGCTGATACATATCTCACCTCGCCGCTTTGTGCGTCCGCTCGCAGCGCCGCTGGACAAGCAACCCCCGAGACGAGCGAGATCGACGTCGTCAAGACTATCGGAGATTCCTTCCAGGTCATCGTAGACGGCAGCGCCGGGTCGGGAAATTACTACCAAGCCTGGCCGTTCCTGACCTACCTGACCAACAACCCGGACAACTTCGCAGGCCTGGGCCGGGACGCAGTGCGCCAGCTGCAGGTTCGCTACGCCGCCAACTCGAACGAAACGCCCCTCCACACGCTCCAGCGCATCTCAACAGGAGCTTCCATCCCAAAAGTCGTGGGGAAGTACTGGGCGCGCATGGCGTACGTCGACATCGGGCACCGCCAGGCGCAGAACGTGTTCCTCTCGCAGAGGGGGCGGATCAACTACGCCAACGTGGACGCCGCGGGCAGCGGGAGCTACCGCGTCAAGGCGGCGAGGAGGCCGCGGTACATGGGCGCTAATATCATTCCGCTTCGCAACCCTTCTGGCACGGTGACGGTGCGGATCACGACGGGCGGGCAGTTGACATCGCATCTCGTTGTGCGGAACACGGGCAGCGGGGCGGTGCGGTATGTTGAGCTTGTGAATGGGCAGGGCAGTGTGAACATTGCTGGCGGGGAGGAGGCCAGTCTTGTTGTTGCCAATACTCCGGCCAACCTGGTCCTGTTCGACCCGTTTGCGTTGTCGTCCGAGATCAACACGGGGGTTGACTATTCCTTCACTCTGTCTGGTGCCACTGCTTAGGGCTGACCCTGTGGAGGCGAGCTGACACGTTTGTCCTTTTCCCTGCTCTCGTATTCATGTATTTACCTTCTTTCATGTCCATACTTCAATCCGTACATAGTCTTCAATATGAAAACGTATAGTGATCTAACAGCCTGATTCGACCCTGTTGATCATAGTATAGTATTGCTTAGTGGAATGGCGTGAATCAATGCTTGGATTCATACTGTGCTGGATAATTACTATCGTGCTAACCAAACTTCATACCAATTGTGCCTGATGATATGTTCCAAAACAGTCGTTCATTCGTATCCAAAACTTGTTCGTGCTTACTCACTCCTTCGAGGCCTGAGTGCTTCCAACCTCCTTGGGCTCCGGGCCTACTTCTTCAGCCTGTTCAACTGCAGGCTTGTCTGCGACAGCCTTTTGTGATTCCTTGTCGTTCTTGGCCTCGGAAGTCTTCTCGGCTTCGGTACCATCTTTCGCCTCGTTTTTCCCATTAAGCGCCAGCGACGGAGTTCCCCTCCGGAAGATGTTGACGCCCGGCATCGAAACCTGACCGAGCGAAGACACGGAAGCCGGGACCTTGGGCATGGACGGCATATTCGGCATGCTAGGCATGTTTGGCATGTTGGGCATCTTGCTGGGCCACCACCCCCTGACGCCGGTGCCGGTCTGTTGCGCGACGCGGAAGAGGTGCTGCATGTAGGTCC
>WIGM01000779.1:0-20758 GCA_014235935.1 Colletotrichum musicola
CCCTCGCAGACGGTCTCAGTGATCTTGAGGAACTGCTCCTGCTGCCTCTTGTACTCCTCGAGGACGGCCTCGAGGTCTACGTCCTCGGCATCGCTGCCGTCGACCTTCGCGGCCTTGTTCTTGGCCTTCTTCTCACCCTTGTTGGCCTGCTTCGCCTTCTTGGCGGCCTACTCCACGTGTTCACCAGGTCAGGCGAGGTTGATGTAGATGGCTATGAGATGCGGTTGGGGGGACGTACTGCCTTGGCCGCCTTGTCTTCACTCTTGCCCTTCTTAGCCTTTGCCATTTTGGGGGGGTGTCGTGATTACGGGCGGGCGGATAAGGATAAGTGTTGATTTTGTGACGTCGGCGGGGTGAATGGTGGGATGAGGTGGTTGATGGTGGGGTTCATCGTGCTGGAAATTTTCAAGTCGAATGATGGAGGGGCAATTGTCATTTGGTGGCACAGTTCAGAACTCCCCGCAGTCACTGTGTTTTTTGGCGGGTTTTGAGTGCTTTGTGACAGTGCGAATAACCAGAGTCCAGTGTGATTGGGCAGTGTTTTCAACTCGAGTTTTATGGTTGACTTTCTCTTACAACCTCTCTTCCCTCGACAATAACAATAAGGGGTTGTCAACTTTGACTTTGGCAACTGTCAATTGACCCTGGGCCAGGAGGCCAGGACCGAAGGACCGGTGTCGCGTGTCCCTTGCCGTTCAAGCGATCCCTTCGATAGGAGTCGACCTGGCACGGGCCGAATGCTGGCTGGATGGATCCCAGAACCGTCCAAAATGGCGTGAAAGCTGCCGTCATCACATGCCAGAGCTCCTACGGTCCCACTTCGAAGCTCCCGTCAGGCTGTCAGCAAGTACACTACAAGTGTACCTTGCTCTATAGGAAGTTGGGAGGGGAAAAGGAGCAGGCAGTTGAGGGCGTCCGGTTGCCGAACCCCGGCGTCGCCATAGCTCAGAGGCTTGGGACAAGCCTAGGACTAGCAGCTCAACGAAGCTGTCGCAAGACAGCCACAGCGGCGATCGTTCTGGGGTTCTACTGCAAGGGGTAAGGGGTAGGGCAAGTGGTAGGTAGCAATAGGCTCAACGCGGGGAACTATCGCGATGCTGTTGAGCGACAACGAACCTACGCGCGTAGCCTTGAGCTGACCGCTGGTTGAACATGCGCGGAAGCCTGCAAAGTCGCTGCAAAACGCATGCCGTAAGATGCGAAGAGCGAAATGCTCGGAGAGCAAGACGATCACATGCAAATTGTGCGAGCTCATCAACAACCTGTCTGTCTGGGGTTGGCTGATTTATCGATGGACCCAGAGAAGCAATAGGGGCGTTTATGTGTTTTATGCATATGTTATGCACGTTTTATGCACGTGCCCCCCCCCCTGGCTGCGCTCCCAATGTCACAGCCGCTTACCGGCATGCGTACCCACACGTCATCGTCATTGGCGGCAGCTCCGGGTGATCCTACGCTACCTTCCCACACCTGCATCTGCCACCATCTGCGTCCGCACCCAGCCAGCTTGCCAGCGCAATGTCAGGCTGAAGTATTATTTCGTTCCGCAACCACGGCTGCTCCCATCCCACCGAACTGCACACACCACGCGCTCTCAACCTTCTCCCTTGCCTTTTTGTGCATTCTTCGACCTCCCCCAACTGTTAGACTTCGGAACCTGTGCGCCCAAAGTTTCCGATCGCCGCTATCCAAATCGTCGCCCCTTACTGCCGAACACAGCCCGTGGGGTCTCCCGCTAGAAAGTCTTCGGGTCTGTTCTCAGCGCCAGCGCCAGCAACTGAACCGGCCTTGTCCTTGTCCTCTGTCCCTGTCCCCGTCCCTGGACTGCTCGCTCAGCTCACGCCCTCGCCCTCGACCGCACGCCCGTCCGAGGTCCGGTTCTGCCGCCAACCGACGCCGACGCAGCCATGTCTAACTTTGGGGACGCGGCCAAGGTGGTCGTCATTCCAGGTAGGAGCATGTCCCTGTCCACATAAATATCTTCCTCCCCGCAACACCCTGCGTAGCGCTGCTGCCGTTTGCTTGTCTTGCCTTGTCATCACGGGAAAGAACCAGCAGTCATGGGTCGCAAGAAGAGCTCCAACAGGTCCAAGTCGCCTTCCAAGGGGCGGCTTTCCCAAAAATCGAGCAACCCTCAGCTAGCGTCGCAGTCGGGAGAGTCTGGGAGCAGGAAGGTTGACATCGTTGCAGAAGCTCCAGAGCTTGGGCCACCGGGATCCTCGACGAAGGATACCCAGAAGCCCGCGGTCGAGAAGCAGGACAAGAAGGTCGAGGTAAGCCGAGGCATCGCGCGATATTCCAGGCCCACGCTAATGATGAACCCTCCCTTTAGAACGCCACCGAAGCCCCGACGAAGAACGAAGCCCCAGAAGACGGACCGACAGAGAGCAACGGAGACGACGATGCCAACGGCAACTCGGCCGACCCCGAGAAGAGCTTTGGGAGCGAAGGTACCGCCGACGAGACACTTGTCGACGGCTTCGAATTGGACAAGTCCGATTCAACAGCGGTCAAGGCCATGGGCGACGATGATTACCCGCGTCTGTCGCTCTCTGCGTACGGCCGAAGAAACAGCCACCGTTATGGATGGAAGGCTGGAAACGTTCGGTTCGCACCTCTGCAGGTGCCCCTGACACGCAGACTGCAGACGGCAGCCGTCCTGTTCCACGGACTCTCGATCCTCACATTCGTCGCCGTTTTCTTCTTCCTTGCTGCCATCCCCTTCACGTGGCCTCTCCTGGTCCCGTACCTCATCCACCTTTCCCTCTCTAGTGTTGCCTCGGACGGCAATCTCAAGTACCGCTCGGAATGGCTGCGATCCCGCTATATCTGGAAGCTCTTTGCCGATTACTACCCGGCCCAGCTTCACAAGACCCACGAACTTCCCTCCACTCGGAAGTATGTTTTCGGCTACCACCCCCACGGAATCATCTCCCACGGTGCCTTTGCCGCGTTTGCGACGAACGCTTTGGGTTTCGATGAAAAGTTCCCTGGGATCACCAACTCCCTGTTGACCCTCGACAACAACTTCCGCATTCCTCTGTACCGAGACTACATCCTGGCCATGGGTGTACGGTCCGTGTCCAAGGAGTCGATCTGGAACACCTTGAGCAAGGGCGGACTCAACGGGGAGGGGATGGGCCGCGCCGTGACCATCGTGATCGGCGGAGCCAGAGAATCCCTCGAGGCCCAGCCGGGAACCCTCAGGCTTATCCTGAAGGGGCGCAAGGGATTCATCAAGATGGCTCTGCGAACCGGAGCCGACCTGGTGCCCGTCCTTGGTTTCGGCGAGAACGACCTCTACGAACAGCTGAGCCCGAGAAGGCACCCGTGGGTGCACAACTTCCAGATGTTCGTGCTCCGCGTTTTCAAGTTCACTCTGCCGGCGCTGCACGGACGTGGCATCCTCAACTACGACGTCGGCATGATGCCCTACCGCAGGCCCCTCAACATCGTCGTCGGAAAGCCCATCAAGGTCACCACGGCCCCCTCGGCGCAGCCGTCGCAGCAGGAAATCGACCGCCTGCACGAGCTGTACGTTGCCGAGCTGCAGAAGATCTGGGACACGTACAAGGACCAGTTCGCGCCCGAGCGCAAGGCCGAACTTCAGTTCATCGCGTGAGCCCAAGGGCTCGTTCGACACATCAGACGGGTGGTCCTCGCCTGTGCACTGCACAACGATTATTTTATCAAACCATCTGGGTCTCTGGTTTTTGCTGGCTGGTAACAGCGGAAGAGAGTGATTTGTTATTTCGTCACGGCGTCCGGAGGTTCGTTGAAGATAAAAAGGGGCAGCAACATTGGGAAATTGAACGGCAGGTCTGGATAGAGACGTTGAAATTTATTGCCTTTTAATCGGATATCTACAGACGCAAGAATCGTTAACCTTGTAATAATGCCACGTGAAATGATCCCTCATGCGTCGTCTGGGTAGGTGATAGTCCCAAGAGGTTCGAGGTCGATTCTAGTGCAGCCAGGGGGGTGAGGGCTCTCAGTCTCAGGGGAGGCATGCACAAGCGCGCGTGCACGGGCCACCACTTTAATTGGAGTCGCGGTGCTCAGGACGCGCCGGCGTCGACGTCAACGACGAGCTTTGCCAGCTCCTACCTGCAGAAGCCAAGGTTCCCCCGGACAACAAGCTCGATAATTACCACCAACCTTTTCTTCGCTCTCACGACTTTTCTATCGAACCTCGTCAAATTTTCAAACAACATCTTGATCAGGAGGAGGGAAAATGCCTCCCCGCGCTTCCGCCCGCATTAAGGCGCAGGCAGTTGTCGAGACCAAGGTCGAGGCGAAGACGACGGCGAAGGCGGACGGGGCTAAGAGCACGACGACTGTTGCTGCGACTACGAAGGCCAAGGTTGCGAAGCCGGCTGCGAAGACTGCTGCGAAGACTGCTGCGAAGCCTACTGAAAAGCCAGTTGCGAAGTCAGCTGCGAAGCCCGCCCCGAAGCGTGCTCTCGAAACAGACGACGAGAAGGAGTGCGGAAGCTGCGCCGAGGACGAGGAAGAGGAAAAGCCCGCCAAGAAGAGAAAGACTGCCGCCAAGAGCAAGGCGAAGAAGGAGGACAACATGGAGCCGGTGGCAAGAACAGCGGTGTCGTCGCTGAAGAAGGCGATGTACATTGGCGCCCACGTCAGCGGTGCAGGCGGTAAGTTGGCCATTGAAATCCTGCTGTTCTGCCTAGCTAACGTTTCCCCCTTGTCAGGCGTCCACAATTCAATCCAGAACGCCCTCGACATCGGGGCCAACGCCTTCGCGCTCTTCCTCAAGTCGCAGCGCAAGTGGGAGAGCCCGCCGATGGCCCCGGACGTCAAGAAGCAGTTCCTGACCCTCGCGGAGCGGCACGGCTACGACGCGGGCGCGCACGTGCTCCCGCACGGGTCGTACCTCGTCAACCTCGCGCAGGCGGACGCGGGCAAGGCGGCGCAGGCGTACGGGAGCTTCGTGGACGACTTGAGGCGGTGCGAGCAGCTCGGGGTGCGGCTGTACAACTTCCACCCGGGCAACACGGGCGGGGCCGCCCGGGGGGAGGCGTGCGGGCGGATCGCGGAGCGGCTGAATGCTGCGCACCGGGAGACTGAGGGGGTGGTGACGGTGCTGGAGAACATGGCGGGCGCGGGCAACGTCGTGGGCACGCGGTTCGAGGACCTGCGGGACATTATTGACAAGGTGGAGGACAAGGAGAGGGTTGGGGTTTGCATTGATACGTGCCACGCCTTCGCGGCGGGATACGACCTGCGCACGCCGGAGAAGTTTGCGGAGACTATGAAGGAGTTTGACGAGGTCGTGGGGAACAAATACCTCAAGGCTTTCCACCGTAAGTTTCTGTCGTCTTGCAACAAGAAAGGAGAAAATCTAACGGTGATAATCTCAAGTCAACGACAGCAAGGCGCCCTTCGCCTCGCACCGCGACCTCCACGCCAACATCGGCACGGGCTTCCTCGGGCTGCGGGCGTTCCACTCCCTGGTCAACGACGAGACGTTCCGGGGCATGCCGATGGTTCTCGAGACGCCGATCGACCGGCGCGACGAGGCCAGCGGCAAGACGACGGAGGACCGGCGAGTGTGGGCCGAGGAGATCAAGCTGCTGGAGCGGCTGATCGGCATGGATGCCGAGAGTGACGAATTCAAGGAGCTCGAGGCGGACTTGCAGGAGCGAGGCGCGGCGGAGCGGAGCAAGTTCCAGGACCAGGCGGACCGCAAGGCGGCCAAGGACGCGAAGAAGGGGACTAGGGGAGGGAAGAAAGCGGCGGGGAAGGGGCGGAAGAAGAAGGTTGAGACTACTGATGACGAGGAGAGCGAGTGAGGGGGTTGGTCTTGGTGTGTTGCGATTTGTATTATAGGGCGGTGGTGCCCGTGTAGACCTATACCGAGATCTTGGGGCATGAGGAAAATGGAATGGCATGGATAGCAGATGTCTCTCGGGATCCGTAATTAAAAAACCTAGTGCACCATTGTGGCGTTGTGCCAGTCAACCCAGATTCTGTCTAGCAAGCAAACATCTCTCCTATCAAGGTTCACAACTCGGAGATAGCTAGGGCACAGTGAACCTTGGAGGCTGAAGTCAGTTAGGAAGAATTTTTATATTTACCACAAACTCCGAGTGGCAATTCGCTAGCTATAAAAGTAACTGTTCTCTCTTCGGGAATGCCATGTCTAACGCGTCTCTCGCATCAACACAAAGTAATGGAATTAGCAGCAATGTCCCCGGTCTTCTTTCGGATGTTTACGGCCTCGAGCGCTGCCCGCCGTCGGCGCACGACCACGGACCAGTCCTTATCGTATCCAGAGTGCTTCGAGCCCTTCCGGCTAGGTTGCCTCGCGAGGGCGTTCCTACACGACGTCAAGGACATCTTTATTTTATTCGCAAACGAAATGAAGGCACTGGGGGTCACCGTGAATCACGTCGCCTGCGCCGTCGCCCTCGTCCTCGTCCTCATGTACCTCGCCATAAATGTCGTCGAGCTCAAGCTGCGCGCCAGGCGCGAACGTAACTTCCGGAAGAAGAGGGGCTTCGTCGAGCTGCGTCTCTTCGGCGATGATGATGAGAGGCCGACGGAGGGCCAGATGGAGGCCGCTCACGTGCTGGCGTTCCTGGCGCTCGTGTACTTTTGCGTGAGGCCGGAGGGGCGGGACTGGGTCGCGGTCTTGCTTGTAGGGGTGCAGGCGGGTTATCTCGCGCTGCTCTGGCGGGCGAGGGTTGCGCGCCGGCGTGCGCGGATGGAGGCTGTTGTCAGGCCGATTGTTCGGAAGCATCTGCCGGTGTCGTATGAGCTTACATGGCGGGAAGAGGGGAGGATTATTCACATTGAGTCCGATTTCAAGCCCATGAGGCTGAACTACGGCTCCGCATTATGCGAGGGATTTTAGCAGAATATTACCAGACTTTTTTTCCCCAAACGTCATGAAGAATATGAAATTCGAGGCTGGTTATGTTGCACCTGAAATCATACTAGCAGCACAAGCAAAGATCCTCCCATCAAGCTTTTCAACTTCTTCTTTTGGATTATTTACGGCTCGTCGTCCGACGTCGTCGCACACAACTATAGACATGAAGACGCTGGGGATCACCATAGAGGGTTGTCTCCTACACCCCTGGCCGTCCTTCGTACTCCTGGTCTGCGTCACCATATCGGCTCTCGTGGGGCTCCGAAGCGCTGACCGCCGACGCGAACACCGACGTCTCGTGTACCTGGTTTGACCTCATCCAGCGGCGTGTTTTCGGTGATGAGGGCCCCCTTCGAACGGCCAGTTCGAGCCGTGTTCCGCGCTCCTCGGATTTGAATGCCTCATAGGCGTCGAAATGGTTTGTTAGGTGAGTATTACCTTATTCCATGCCCGCCTGACGAAAGAGGCGTTCAATCAGGACAACTAGACATCTGCCAGCGTTGTACGAACTTAGACTTATGAGGCTGAAGTCTATTAGGAGGAGCTTTCATTTTACTAGAAAGTCTGGCTAGTAAGCAGCTAGACAAGCAAGTGTTCTCTTTTCGATGACACCTTTTCTAATGCGCCTTTTTGCATAAACCCAACCCAAAGCACCGAACAGCAGCAAAGCTCTCACATCACCGAACAGCAGCGACGCTCTCTCATCGAGTATTTACGACTCTACGCACTACCTGTCTTCCGACATCACCACGCACAACCATGGACCAGCCAGCAATGCCGCCCAATTGCCTCGAGCCTCGGCTCGATTGCCTCGCGATCTCGTTTCTCGGTCAAGCCAAGGAGCTGCTGGTACGCCGCGGGTTCGCCATGGACCACGCCGCCCGCGCCTCAGCCCTCCTCCTCTTCTACGGCTACTGGGGCGCCTTCGCGTGGTACACCGTGGGCATGGCACGCCGAGGCACCACCTTCTCGAGAAATGACATAATTGATCGGGCTACCCAGAGTATCCTGCACCTGATAGACCTCGTCGAGCGGCACGTCCTGGTCGGCGAGGGGCCCTCGGAGAGCCAGCTCCGGGCCGCTTGGCTGCTCCCGTACCTCACGGTAGCGTACTACCTCACTACGTGGCAACTTCCTGATCCGGAGAAACCGTCAACGCTCTTCGCCATGGTTCTTGTTACGCCCTGGGCCGTATTGGCGTGGTGGAGCCATGCTGCCCACCGCCGTGCTTACGAGGAGCACATGAGGAGAGAGGCATTGGATCGGGGCGACTCGGAAGCTGTGGCGTTCTGGGAGCTTAAATGGTGGCAACGGTTTGATTACCTTGAATCATTAGAGCAAAATCTGTAGTCCACCAGGTATCGACGGGTTTCTCCATCAAAGTCGAGGTTTAACAGAACGTCACCCGTCCTTCGGTGTCCAGTTACGCATCCACGCACCTTTCTGGGCCTCATACAGGCACGGCCTCGAACAAATAGGGTTGATTAGCCAGGAATACATGAACAGTACTTCTCCTTACCTTTCTAAGTGCTTCGTTTCCAGGTGTCATAAAGAATGAATCATTAGAGGCTGGTTATGTTGCACCTGAAATTATGTTAGCAGTACCCAGCTTCTGGGTAGATTCTATGCACGTGACTTGGCGGCATTCTCGCATCTGCCCTTTTGTGACACTTGGCCGTCGCGTCTGACAGGCAGCAACTGCTTTTGCCACTTTTCTCACATTCAAGTGCCTCGTCGGATTTCGGTTGATCGAGCCACAAAAAAAAGCTTCAGATTTCCTAGCAGTCACTTCCTTTGCCTGGCTCACCAGAATTCACCTCACCTGCGCAATTTGACGGTCATCATGCCGATCGGCATCCAGCGTCTCAACGCAAAGCGTTCCCAGCCCAACGACCGGATCATCTTCATCAAGCCGCTGAAAGGCCGCGACGAGAAGGTCGCGCAGGACTTTCTCGAGAGGATAGCGGCGCAATGCCGTGAGCAGTGCCCTGACCGTCCAGCTTCCCCCCCCCCCCACTGACTCGGCACAGTGCCCATCATGAAAGAACACCACCTGTCGGTGATGTCATTGGAGGAGTACGAGCCGAACCCTGAGTTCGTCGGCAGGAACTTCAACGCCGGCGAGGTCGTGCAGCTGGTGCTCAAGTCCCGCTCGGGGAGGTGGCTGCCGTTTGAGTACGTGCAGATGGTCATGATGCACGAGTTCGTCAAAGCCCGGTCAGCACTGAGGAAGCTCGACTATTGACCACGATCCAGGCTGGCGCACTGCAAGCAGATGAACCACTCGAGGGCGTTCTGGGCCGTCAGGAACGAGTACGCCGAGCAGATGAGGGGGCTCTGGCGGCGCGGCTACACGGGCGACGGCATCTGGGGCCGCGGCACGCTGCTCCAGACGGGCGCGTTCCAGGACAACGTCGCGCCGCCCGGTGAGCCGCTCCCAGAGCACCTCTGCGGCGGGACGTACCGGTCGCGCGGCCGCAAAAGGAAGACGAAACCGAAGCTGTCCTACAAGGAGCAGAAGGAGCGCCGCATCCTCAAGAAGTTCGGCGCCAACGGGGTCGCGCTGGGCGCCGACGAGGAGGCTAAGGTCAAGCTGGAGGGCGGGAGGCGCACGCAGGCGAAGCCCCGCGTCGCCGGTAGCGCTCGGGGCCGGGAGCTGCGCGCGGCGGCGGCCCTCGCGCGGTTCGGCCAGCAGAAGAAGGAGGACGAGGACGAGGACATCAAGTTCGAGGTCAAGGACGAGGAGGACGTCAGCACCGAGAGCGAGTACGAGGACGACCCGGCGGACGTGAAGGCCGAGGACGCGGTCGACATCAACGGGAGACGCATTGTGGATGGCAAGGGCCGCGGCATGGTCAAGGTGTGCGAGGACGAGAACCCGGACGATCGGGATGCGCAGAACGAGCTGCTGGAGCTGCGTGCGTCCGTGAAGCAGTGGCGGCAAACGCAGCTCGATTTCAAACGCGAAAACGAGGGGGATGCGCCGGTATTCCAGGGCCGGGCAAACAGGGCAGATAAGCAACCACAAGAAGACGAGGTGACGTTAACACGACCGCCGACGCAAACCTCGCCGCCTAGAGTGAGGGTCAAGAAGGAGGAGGAGGCAGATGACGAGATTCAAAGAGTACCAATATCAGCCATTCCCAAGGCGAAACCGACGGTCAAGACAGAAGCGCACGACGGACCCTGGCCACCAGCAGCCCGCCGTCCGATCCCACCCGCAGGCGCGACAGGTGAGGGTGGAGAGACGACGCTAAGGACGACAACGCCATCGACAGCGGCGGCACCAGAGATGCCGGGCGGAGCAGAGGCAGAGGTCAGCTGTGGAGTGTGCTCGTTCGCGAACCCGGCCTTGTCGATAACGTGCGCGGTGTGCTCCCACGTGCTGGACCCGGAAAGCGTGCCGAACGCCTGGCGGTGCCGGAGCGCGGCGTGCCAGGGGAGCCGGTACCTCAACCCCGGCGACTTTGGGGTCTGCGGAGTCTGCGGGCAGGGCAAGAAGCAAGACTGATTGATTGTGCATAATTGGTGCTTGTTTTTTCTGTTGGCATGCGTTATTGTAGACTTGGGGACCATGACAAATTACTGCTTCTACGTAGTACATCACGTTGCTTTACTGGCGTTCAGGCTTTTTAGAAGTTATTACGGAGCACTCCCATAGTAGCACCAAAATATCACCACCAGTTTGCCCTGGCAAGGGTTGCGAGAGCATACTGACTAAGGGGACGACGGGCTGTAGGGCTTTTGTTTCTTTTCTTGGCAGCTTGGGCGGGGGCCTCACTTTATGATAGATTGCACAAACTCTCTCTGTTTTATTCTGGGAAACGGACTCGGTGTTTTTACTGTTTGGTCAATTCGCGCAGAGCCTCGTACTATGTACGCAATTTAAAAGGGTTTGCCTGTTCTGTTCAGCCCCAAAGTTGAATAAAACAGACACGCACTAGGCCCTGCGGACAATACTTTGTAGGTAAGGGACCGCCGAAGTAAAGTTTGCGCCGTGGGCAACGTAATCCGCAGCGACGGGCTCGCCTAAATTGACCCCGGGCGAGGTCTTTAATCAGGACGAAACATGGGGCCTGGGCCCTTTTGCCAGCGAGGTCTGCCGAGGAGGGCCGATCGATGGAGCTGGGTGCGCTCGGGGTGGGCTGTTCGGAGATGTTGATTGTCGGCCGGCAGTCCTCTCATGAGTTTGTATACTATGTGGTACATAGTTGGTTGCTACGACGAGATGAATGGACGGCGTGACCTTTGCGGACGCTTTTCCGCCGAGAGAGAAAGCAACAACGGGAACGAGGATGAAAACAAGAAATTTCTCATACGGATGTGTTACGATCGTCGGAGGCAAGAGGTCTCCTTTAGGTAATCCTGTGATGCCTGAGTACGCGATTCGTCGTGAGAGTATAGTCAAGCACGAAAGGAGAGACGGCGGCAGGACAGCTTGGCCCAGATGTTCGCCAAGGTGTCTGAGAAACGAGCACCGATATCAATAGTTGATCGGCAGCTATAGAGCATTAGGTCATGGTGGGAGCAGAGGAGCTGGTCGTCGCGGATGGATTGCAACTCTGTGCCTATTCTCGGGGATCTTGTGCTATATCGCTGCGCATCCTATTGACGGGCCATGACAGTCCGTCGGGCAGCAGCATCCCCTGCAGACAGAGTCTCTGGAAAGTGCAGAATCACAGGCGTAGAGCGGTTAGATGGCAGCATATCGGGACACCGTTCGAGCCCTCGTTTTCTTCGGCTTCTGACAAGCAGCCAGGCGCAGTAAACTACTTGTCCAATTGTATCTGATTGTCGCCGAAGGAGCTCTGACGTGTTGTCACCCATGAATTGCCAGTGTCGTGATGACCTAGTGCCCAGGAGGTACTCAGGTAGGCGGGGTGGAGATTCGCGGGAACACCGGTATGGGTCTGTGACCCCACCTTTCTCGAGTTTCAGAAGGCTTAAAATGGCACCTTCTCGTCTGAACCGAAAAGGCGCCCCACCTCCCTCCTCCCATAAGGGCCAGCCGTTCGGGTTGGTCCTTGTTTCACCTTGCGACTCCGGATGAGCGGCGCCGATGTCGAATTGGTGGACCGACTTGTCGAGAGACCAGAAATACCACCCAGCCGAGTTGATCACCGAAACTTGTTCCTTCCGTGGCTCAAGCATCCCTTTTGCCTGGGCGATGCGACGCGCTGCTTCGGCTGAGGACTCGGGAGTGGCTCTCGTCGAATCGCGGCAAAAAAGAGGAGCCGCGGACATGCCCATGCAAACCCTTGCAGACGCCCTGTATCGAACCTCATGCGCCCAGAGCACCAGCCCAGCGCTAACCGACGATCCGAAGGGGGCGTAGGGCGTTCGAATTGAGGGCTGGCAACTTGCAAGCTGGCATGGCCCGCCCCCCTCTCCCTGGAACCCTGGCACACCTCACCAACTTACCAGCGTAGCCCAGTGGCTTGACGGGATGACGGCTAAGGTTAATGGGAAACCTAGCTGCGGTGGTAAACCCCGGACGAGCTTCTTGTCTATCAGAGGAGAGATAAAAGTGGTGAACGCGGGTTGAAGCTTGTAACCGGTTGCTCCAAGCCACCATCGTCCTGAAAGCCAGATGGCCAGATTGCCACTTCCGAGCGCCAAGTATATCCACACGCGAGAACGCGCTCAACTGCTGCAACTTGCAAAGCAGGTACAACGTCTCGGCAGAAGGCTGATCACCGCGCGGTTCGATTTCTCCGTTGGGCCCAGTTTCCCCTTCCTCGGAACTCACCTGCCTTGTCAGGGCGTCAGAGCGCGTTCGAACGTGACAAAAAAAAGTTCCATCCTGGGAAGGTACTTACCAAGTTGCCATATTGTCTGGATCCATCGGCCATCCCACACACTCCTCCTCGATTGCAACATGGAACAGGCCGGCTGAATCGAGGTTTCCCTTGCCGGGGGTCATCTCGAACCACGGCACTGGCCCTATTGGCAAACACAACTCACGCCCGCACAGCCCATCGGGCTTGCCAAGGTGGGAATGGAAGTGGAAGGCATGGGTGGTGGTGGTTGTGCGGCGCGCGGGAAGGAAGGATCTCTTGATGATGGGGAAGCGCCTTCTGTATATGGTGGGCCCTGGTCTACTATTCGGTATGAGCTAATCCCGTTTGGGGCCAATCTCTACTACAACAACGTAGGTACGCAGAAATAGTGACGGACGACGGTGACGGGCAACAACAACGACGGTGGCGAACGAGAATGGAAAAAGAGGCAAAAGCAGCAACAGAGACAGACACATGACAGCGACGATAGTAACAGACAACAGCAACAACAGAAATGATAGTGACAACAGGAGTAGCGACAGCAGTACCAGCAGTGGAGATTTTACCCAGAAGCGGTTAGCTGACACCCGACAGGGGACTGGGGGGGACCGTTCAATAGAGCGCCTTCGACTTCGAGTGTTACAAGCTACCTATTTCTACTTATTAGTGGCTTGCCCTCCTCGATGAGATCTCGACCTCCCCCCTTCTTGTTCTCTCTCTTTTCAGCTTGAATTGTTTCTTTTTTTTTTTCCACATTCTTTCCAAACAAACAAGACAGTCTGTCGACCGTCACTTCCTTTCTTTTCTTACACACGAGTACTTCTTCAAAACCGACGATCTGTGATCTGTTTTATTCTTTCACCTACCCGTCTTGGGACAATCTGAATTGACGACACTATCAACGAATTTCAGTCATTCTCGATCGCACCTTCCGTTTTTTCGCAAGAGAGAGAATTTTCAAAAAAGGAAAGAGAGAGGAAGGAAGAGGCCCTGCCCGATTTTGACGAAACGAAACGAAACGTTCGAGAACATCTACACGCTCCTCAACACCAAGATTTCACAGTCAACATGTTCACCACCATGCTCATCCACACCCTCGTGGTTCTTCTCACGGCCACCGCTGCCCTCGCTGCGCCTGCCAACACCCGAAAGTGGCCCCGTTTCACCGTACCTCAGCAGCACTTCGAGGTCTTGGACATGCGTGCCCAGACGGACGTAAACCCAACCGCCGTGCTCGAGGCCACATGTATCGACCGCAACGCGTACGTCTTAATCCCCAAAGTCCGTTAAATATGTGGCTCACTAACACGACTCCAGCCACATCGTCTTCCACGATACGAATGTGGCCGAGCTGGCCATCTGCGGCGGCATCTCCGGCGACGTCACCGCCTGCCAAGGCAACCCCTCCACCACCGTCGGCAAGGCCGGCTCCGCGCGCTTCTCGCTCAAGGCCACTACCGAGGGTGCCACGATCAACATCACCAAGCAGAAGTGGGATCAGTGCGTACGCGCCGCCCGCGACAAGTGTCCTACCGGCAGTGTTCGTGCCCTCTGCGCCGGCGGAGCCACGTCAGGCGACGTCGAGTTTATCCTCGAGAGCATGCCTCCTTCGACGGAGCTTTGAATAGGAGTCTGCGTTGTTTTGAAGGGGAAGGAGGCGTGTTTGGGAGTGAGGGGCTACTTACAGGTGGTTTTGCCTTACTACGTGGTTTTGATCGCGGTGAAGTTTTTTTTCTTTCTACAACGCGATCCGGCGACCGGGTACTTCGAGAGGCTTTTTCGGTATGCTTGTCTTTTGCTCGATGTTGTACTACGACACGTGGTTGAGAGACTTGTTGGATTAGGTAGATACGATTGCCGGTATCAACCTCACCGGAGGGCGAGATTTTGAGCCCTCGGGTGTACATTTGCAGTCCGTTAGGGACTGAACATGATTTCTTGGGCTCTGCCCACTTCGTTCGATTACTTTGAGAAGTTTTTGCTGTCGTCTCTGTTCATTGCTGTCGCCACTGTCGTTTTTGCCGTTTTTGCCGTTGTTGTCGTCCGTCTCTGCCGTTGCTGTCTGTCTCTATCAGTACTATCAGTCTCCGTTGCTAGTGTCCGTCTCTATCGTCTCTGTCCATCTTTGTTGCCGCTGGCCGTCTCTGCTGTCGTTGCTGTCGTTGCTGTCATTGCTGTCCTTGGTGTATACAGTAAAAACACCACAGGGACAGTAGGAACGTTAGCTTAGCAATAATTCAGGCGCTTTTCCCAATTCATTCGATTACTTTATCCTGAACGCAGACCTGTGGGGTATCATAACGCCTTATTTGGTTAATACACTTTTCTCCTTCGCTCCGTCAGATGTATCTCGTGATGCAATCCTCCTGATGCGCCGTGAGGCAGTCCAGCGCGCACACCCTCGTCCCGCACTTCATGCACTTCACCCGGCCCCAGTACCCGCACACCTCGCAGAAGGCGCGGACGGGGTACCGCGTGTCCTCGTCGTCCCACTCGGCCCTCGCGTCCCAGAAGTTGAGCATCGGCCGCGAGAGCAGCCAGCGCAGCTCCTCGTCGGTCGGCATCTCGGGCACGCGCGAGGCGAGGAGCGGGTCGTCGTCGCCCGGGTGCGCGGGGGGAGGCGGCGCGTCATAGGGCGCGAGGACGGGGCCTGTCGACAGCTCCTCGTCTGCGGCGGGAACGGACGGCGCGGGGGTCATTTCGACGTCCTCCGCCGGCTCCGGGGCGGGTTTCGGGGTGGATGTCTTGGAGCGCTTTGCGGCGGCGGCGCCGCGCTTGGTGTGTTGGTTCGGGTGCGGGGGCTTGGTGCCCGCGGGGGGTCTTGCTGTGTGCTGGTTCGGGTGCGGCGCGGGGGTGTTTTCTGCGTGGGAGAGCTGGGCGAGGTAGTCGTCGAGGTGGTTGTGGAACGTCTTTTGGGACTGGAGGATCTTGCGGACGTTGGGGGCGCTTTTTGTCTGGCCTGGATTCGTCGTCGTTGTCAGCAAACGTCGCTCAGTTTCCTTCTTGCCTGCGGAGAGGACGAGACACAAAGAGAGGACGGGGAGACTGACTCTTCGCACCCTTGGCGGGTATCGGTATCGACGCGTCCCTCCCGCAGTCCTTGTCCAGCGCCTCGAGCTCCTTGCGGATCTTGGCCTCCTGCCGGACGGTGAGGTCCGAGGCGGACGGGTTCGCCTTGCTGCGGGCGGCGCGCTTGCGGCCTGCGGGCTGCAGTGCCGCTGCGGACGGGTTCACGCCCGTGTCCGGGACGTAGGCCCAGCCCGGCGCGGACGTCGTCTTTGCGCTTGCGAGTTCGTAGACGCCAAAGTTGTTCATGCTGTGTGTGTGTTGTATTTGGGTGTGTAAGGTATGTGTTGGGTGGTAGGTTCGGATGGTGGAGGGTGAGCAGAGCAGAGCTGTCCCGGTCGGCTTTGGTTTTTTTTGGTGACGAATCACGGGCAAGGTAAAGCTTGATTGGGGAATTTGAGCCAATGGGATGTACTTGGCGACAGAGCGCTGAGAGCTCTCCCTCGACCTGCCTAGGTACCTCTGTTCCTACAGCTATTAGTGTATTCCTGTGCTTAGGTAGGAATATGTTCAACGATAATAGCCAGGAAATTTGAAAAATTTGACAAAAATGCACCGTCAAGCCCCTTTCGCGTCTTGCGACATGAACGTCATCATGGTCTTTCCCTGTGCACCCGAGAAGCCGACCAAATGCCGGCAGACGGCGTCCCCTTTCAGTGGATCATGAAGCCACCCACTCACCCCAGGCTCGACGCCGCTGATGCCAAGCCAGCCTCCCCCCTTTTGTTAGGTGCCTTGGCCGTTCACCCCAAAAAAGACTTTGGACCAATGGGAAGACGCCAATGGCAACCCGGCTAATCCCGCCGTACCGGCGCCGACGGAGGGCAACGGCGAGGCGGTACCTTGCCCTGGCTGCTTAGGTAGGTAGGTACCTGAGGTAATGCACGGCTACGGCGCCGGAACACCAGCAATAGCACGAACCCGACGGCAGCAGCAAGAGCTTCGCCCAATTTATCGGAACCCCGAACCTCATTTGCAACTTTGTCAACGCATCCCATCCCATCCGCAACCTCCACCACCCCTCGAACCAAGGACGTTGCTCCCCTTTTTTCCTTCGGGTTTCTTTGTTCTTTTTAAAACGACACCTCTTCCCCGCGACACCTGTGCCTTCTTCGGTCGAGAAACCAAGGCTCCCCCTCCCCTCCCTCCTCGAACAACACCCTCGAACTCGACGACAATGGCCTCCCGCGTCCTCGCTCGCGCGCTCCCCCGCGCCTCCGGCCTCCCGATCCGCGCCGCCCGCTCTTTCCAGACCTCTGCGCCTCTGCGCGACGCCGTTGCCGCGCCCCTGCCGGCCCGGAAACCCGTTGGCGCTTTCCGCGGAGGGTATGTTTTGCCTCTGTCTCCCCTCTGGCATTGATCCCCGGCAGAGCCACCCGGGAGTCCTCAATTGGCCTCCCGCAGCTGCTTGGCGTGGGAAACGACATTGAGGCGTCATTTCTGGATTCAAAAGGACATGAGCTGACTCTTCGCGACCCCGCGCACGCAGTCTCTTCGGCTTCTTCCTCGGTAGCACCCTGGCCGGCGCCGGCGTCTACTCGTACCTCCTCCAAGAATACAAGACCTCGAACGAGCTCCTGACGGAGGATATCTACGTGCGTCTTTGCATCTGATATTGTCACAATCTTCTTGCTTCTTCGATCTTCATACGTCGACGCCTTTTGTCCTCTCTTTTGTCGTTCTTATTCATTCTTTTCGAGGGTTGAGGGGAGCCAGTCACACCTTGCACCACTGCAAACCACTTCATATAACTCTAGTAGACTGCCCTTCCAGCGCGGCGCATTCTTGTCTTTTCTCTGTTCGATACCCGCCTTGGGGGTTCCCCTCCAACTACGTCATACAGGCAAAACCGGATTCCCACGAAAGAAGTCGAAAGCTAACAGATATCGCGTGCACAGGCACTCCAGGCCGCCGTCCACCGCGTGACCAACTACGTCCAGACCTTGGAGGACAAGATGGACGCCATCGAGCGCAAGAGGAAATGAGCGGGCTCGACCCGCTGAAGGAGAAAAACGAAAAAGACGAGATGGGAGGTAAAACATTGCGGTAATGGAGACGTGTATGGATTTGGAGGCGGAAACAAAGCACAGCACACACACAATACAAACAGCAGCAGGCAGCACAATGGTCACGATCGACGTCCCAAAAAAAGCAATTCAATTTTCTCGCCCCTGGTCGCTTTTTTCTGTTGTCGTCTGTCGAGGTACAATGTTCGAATTCCGCATCCCGGAGGAGGGGGAAGTCCGCCGACTTAGCCCCGTTTAGCGGGGGGCGCTCGAGGAGACGAGGGGGTCCGAGTTCTCTCTGTGTGTATACCAAAGGATGTATCATCAATGCGGCAAGCGACGACGGAGGCAATACCATGGTTCTTGTTATTCTACGACATGCAGCGCTTCTTCGTGAGGACTTCGAGTCGGTCTTGGGGTATGAGGATGCGTTCGACCTCCGCTCCACTCGTGCTTGGCTTTTGGATGACCGAAATGGCTGAGCATAACCAGAATCACAGGTCTTGAGGCGGGCATTCCCCACGGTCCAACGAGTCGTCTCCGCAACGCGGACGCGTAATACCGCGGTTATTCAAACAGACCTCGGCGGGTGAGTATTCTCCCACATGCAGACTGATATATATCGCACTGCCCGCAGCTGGTGCGAATACCTCTGCCGCCAGGTTTGTGGGCCTCTTGCTACTGTTTCTCTAAGCTGCTTGACTGTGGTCTAGTAGCTGCTGCTGCTTCGATTGATTCTGTTTGGTTGGAACCTACTACCGTGAAATCTCACCGAATCACAGGAAATCACCGCTGCCGTCCGTCGTCCCCGTTGTCGACGTATCGCGGTTCTGAACACTGTGGAGAGAACACCTGGGTGCTCGGGAACGTTTGAAGGCGTTCATCTGCCGTTGGAAGACTTCATACAGGAGGATACGCTTAGACTAATGTACCAGGTTCTAGGCGTAACCTACCAGAACCAGCCGTTGGGGCTCGTCCAGCAGTCAGGAGGGATGCATTCAAAACAGAAAAAAGGTCGGGCTGTCACTTCCCGAATTCTGAGCCACTCTTGGCATGTTGTTATTGGTGGGTTGCCGGACCTCGTTGGAACAGTGGTTAGTTGACAATTAGGCAGTGACGGGTCAGGCTGACTGATCAGGCCTGCATAAGCTGTTTCCTTACCCCTCCATAGAAATTCCCAATCCTCCGTCGAACACGTCTCCTTCTAGGTCGCCTGTCAACGGCGACCGAGAGGCCCGACTACCGCCATCATTTCGTCATCCATCGTGTTCCGCTCATGAGATGGCTGGAGAAGCAGACCCCAGCGATCTGTGGGGGGAGGCGTTGGGGCAGCTCTCGGAGGAGGATCGGCGAGTGATCGAGGAATCACAGCTCTCCGAGAGCAAGCTCGAGACACTGAATCATGTGAGTGAATTGACCCCTTCTGGCTTGCGATGGTGATAATGTATTGGCCTGGAATTTTAATTTCGTCCCAGATTTGCCGGGCTGCCGAACAGGAGAAACAGCGATGCATAGAAACGGGCTGGGGTGTTTACACGACGACTAGCGGCAAGAAGATCAAACTTCGTCATGTCCTCGAGAAGATATCCGCCTGGGTTTCCGAGCTGATTAATGTCGTCAATGTTGCTGTGGCATTCGACGCTAGCGGCAATGCAGCCGCTCCCTGGGGAGTGGTCAAGTTTCTCGTCGGGGTATAGACATAGTCTAGTTCATTTCTTGTTCTCGTACAGACTCATAATATATCGAACAGGCCGCAACGTCCAATATCGCAGTGTTCACCGACTTGGTAGAGGGTATCGAACTGACAACCCGACTGATAACCCGATACGCTGTGATCGAACGCCTATACCTGCGCGACGACGTAGAAACAACACCACACCTAACAAAAACACATCACTGAAATTTATGTCTCGGTATTGTGTTATCTTTCAGCAGCAAAGAAGTACTTTGAGTCTGGAACGATCAGTAGGTTCTACATCATGTCCAAGATTCGGGCTTGTACGGCTCATACCGCAGCTAATCTGACCGACATAACTTTCAAGAGAAGATGGGCCATGGCATCCGCGACTTCTTGGCCAAGGAATACAAAAACTTGCTGGAGTCGATTTCTGAAGTCGAAGTCGAGAACTGGCTTCGGATTGCCGAGCGCCTGCGTAAGTCCCAGCCCGTCTCTTTCGTGGAGCTTTGGTGGTGGCTGACTCGATGGAAGTTCAACAAGATGCAGACAAAGACACTGCGGAAAGACACCGCGTCTTGAAGGAGACCCTCGAGAGGCTGGACCAGCCAATCATGAAAATGGCGGTGCAGCTTTCCGCAGTCCAAGATCAGCTGGACTATGAAAAACGGATCAAAGTCTTTCAGTGGATGTCTAAAATCCCGTACGGTTCCCATTTCGAGCAAAGTGCAAAGAATCTACTAGAGGACTCAGGCCAGTGGTTGTTGGAGAGCCGGGAGTACTCCGACTGGTTATCATCGAACGAGTCTTGCGTCTTGTGGCTCAGGGGTCCATGTGAGTCTCCTCGGCGTCATGTGCAAATCCTCAGGGCTAACATACTTGACCAGGGGGTTCTGGCAAGACAAGTCTTGTGTAGGTTACTGCCCGCGACGTATTACAGGGGCTTTTCTGACAGCAGCCATAGCTCGCTAGTCCTTGGAAGGCTTCTATGGCACAGCCCCCACGCTGGAAACGCGTGTCCCATCGCCTTCTTCTATTGCTCGAGGAACACAGCCGAGCCTGAGCGCGCCGACCCGGACAAGGTCCTCGGAGCCCTGGTCAAGCAGCTCAGCAGAAGTGAGCCGTCCGAGCCCATCAGAGAGCCGGTGGTGGTCGAGTACAGCAAAAGAAAAGCGGTCGCAGACGTGGACGGCCAGGACCCGAAGCCGTTGGACGTGGAAAATTGTACCAAGTTGATCACACAACTATGCGACATCAATCCGGCCTTTATCTTTGTGGATGCGTTGGACGAGTGCGACGATGGTCGCCTTTACGAACTTCTGGAGTCATTGGATCG